>SNQJ01S0053245.1:31379-44109 GCA_010110895.2 Picea sitchensis
GAACCGCTGAGGACACCAGTCCTCCCTATTATATGATAAGTATTATTTACATTATTTACATTATCATACATATGAGCACCAACTCATTGTGAGGCTACAACCTCTGTTTTGCAAGCTGTAACTTGCTGAGAGCACCAACTCTCTGTTTTTCTCTAGCACCCACTAGAAGGAAGCACCAACTCCCTGGTTTCTATAGCACCAACTAGAAGGAAGCACCAACTCCCTAGTTTCTCTAGTACCAACTAGAAGGAAGCACCAACTCCCTGTGTTCAAGCCCCCACTTGAACCGCTGAGGACACCAGTCCTCCCTAGCACCTCCCAACCACCCTGGATTATGAATATGAAATACTAAAACCTATTACAATGATATAGTGTTCAATAACAACTTACCAGTCTCATCACTGTTCTGCAAGATTTTGCTACTCAGACTTCCTCACTGTCTTCTAGCATGCATCCTCTGCCCATTTTGTTCTTCTTCTTTTTATGCTTTGTGCGCCATTTCCATTCACTGCATAGTTCTTCTTTTGTTTTATTCAGATGCTACACTCTACTCCTTCTTCATGCATGAATCACCTTCAACAACAACATCCACAACAACTCCAGCAGCAACAACAACCACATCTCTTCTCTGTACCATGTATATATAGCTTCTGTGCACTGTGTGCATGCAATATTTTCCATTCCTCAACATGCTCACACCACACCAATTTCCTCCACATCTCAAGTGCTCTGCCTGATCATCATCACAACTCTTCAGCTTCTCTAGTGGTTCCCACCACGCGTCCAGCATCACTGGGTGTTCTGCTGAGATTCCTCAGCCTCTCTGGCAGTTGAGACTCTTCATATTCTCTGGCAGAGTCAGGCTTATCCTTTACTTTTCAGTTACAGACTTCAATGCTCATCCACCTGTCAATCCCTCTAAGAATCATCTTCCTTCACTAGACGAAGCTTGGAGACTCTTCATCTCCTCTAGCGATCACACAGAGATCTCTTTGAATTCTCTGGCAGAGACCATCAATGGTTTCTAGCAATTACACTGCGAGGAGAAATATTAGCCCTCCGATTATGCTCAAATTCACCTACACCATTGGATTGGCTCCATGCAATCTTTCATTCATTTCGACATTTTGGCATTCGACAATTAGGCATTTGGGTGACCAAGTGTCTCGACACTCCCAGTCGTGATCCCCGAAAAGAAGCTTGGTTTCTCTATCTCTTCAACTCCCAGTATCCAAAATTCTAAAATGGAGTTTACTCTTCCATTATCACTGCGCTGTTGATCATGATGATCTTTTATATCGCTATTCTTTCCATCAATGAAAATCTTACTCCCAACTGTAAACCTTCCAACAACCAAGTCTCACACAGATGTACTTTGAATTTTGTCTTGGCTGGAATCATCAACACTCCCTATCAATTAGGGAGGCTTTCTTCATCAAGTTAGTTTGGTGAAGATGTCTACAATCTGCTCATGTGTAGGAAGGTACTACATGTGTACGATTTTCCTCTGCATCATATCTTTGATATAAGGACGTTTCATCTCATCGTGTTTCGATCCATCAGGAAACACTGGTTTCTCAAGGATCTTTACACACATATCTTTGGTGATCATCATAGGATCTATCTCACCTTTCATAAGCTTGTGGAGTCATATTTCTTCGCACACTCGATGCTATATACTTTTCCTCTGTGGTTCTCAAGGCCACAAAGTTTTGTTTCCTGCTGCATCAGGAAACCATGGAAAAATTCACAGTAAACAACAACCAGATGTGATCCTTCAGTCCACTATAATTACTCAATCTAAATCAGCATATCCTGAAAACTCAACTTCATACTGGA
The DNA here is from genome assembly GCA_010110895.2 of Picea sitchensis. Taxonomy (NCBI): domain Eukaryota; kingdom Viridiplantae; phylum Streptophyta; class Pinopsida; order Pinales; family Pinaceae; genus Picea; species Picea sitchensis. The sequence goes on from SNQJ01S0053245.1 coordinate 33,219, forward strand.
GGCATATCTAAGGCCATATCCAAATGTGCCTCGTATATATCTCAATACATGTTTTGTTTTTGTCTAGTGAGTCTATCTCGGTTGACTCGTGAAATTACTAAGAACACTCATTGCATGGCATGAGTGAAGTCTGATGTTAACCAAATACATCAGTGATCCAATCAGTTGTGGATCAATCTCGTTTGAATCAACATCACTCATTTTCTTCAAATCCATTAGCATTGGAGTGGGCATGGATTTGCATACTAAACTTTTTTAATATTTTCGCTATATATTTTCCTTGACTCCGGAAAATCTCATCGGTCCTCTGTCACACTTCTTTTCCCAAGAAGTAGTGCATTATACTCATATTCTTCATCTCAAATTCATAAGTCAAAGATTACTTTTATCCAACAACAAGGCTTTCTGAATAAGTCATCAAAATTAGGCTCTCGTCATCAACAATGTAATAACATAAGTTTGGATCAGCAACACTCTTGCTGAAACCCAAACTCATCAAGAAACCATCCATCTTATCGTACCAAGAACGAGGTGTCTTCTTTAGTTCATACAGGGCTTTCTTCAACCTTAACATATGATATTTCTCGTCGCATATCATGAATCCTTTTGGCTACTCGATGTAAACTTCTTCCTCAATCTAACCATTGAGAAAGGTTGTATTTACATCCATCTGATTTAGTTTGCAACTCATGGATGATAGTATGGATGGAAGTGTATTGGTTTACTGGATCAAATGTCTCCTCATAGACAACTCCCTCTATTTGTGGGAATCTTTTGGCTACAAGTATCGCTTTAATATTTTTCGACACTTCCATCAGTTGCATTTCCCTATGCCCCTTGTAGAGTTTGTTGATCTTAGACATGCCTTTCATGGCCTACTACAATATTTGTGAGAATATCAACTGGAGCAACTAGATCAAATAATTGTCTCCCCCTAAACTATTGAATGGGAGAAGGTATTGCCTTTTCCTTCTTCTCAAATAGTTTTGACTTCCTCTGAGTCAAGTGAATCCCTCTGAATTCTGAAGGATAACCATATTCCTTTGTTGTTAACCTTTTTGGAACAAGGAAACAAACAAAAGGAAACAAGACAAGGATATCTCCTAAAGGAGATTCATAAGTACATCTCTAGAATCAAAACAATTTAAGGATTGTTGTCATAGCTACAACACCTACTTGTAATGTAGAAAAATTAGAAATGTAGGTTAGAGGCATGGTAAAACAATCAAACCTGGAGTCTTCACTTCCAATGTGTTGTTCCTCTGAATGCACTGAGATCCCTCTGGATCCACGATTGCAGCAGGGGGTTCCTTCCTTTTCCAAGTACCCTCATAACAATCATACAAATAATATATACAAGTGCATACCTGAGAGTGTACATTATCAGTTCTTCAATCTGCTTTCTTGTTCTGGGCAATTGCTTGATGAGTAATGATACTCCTTCACAATCTGCACTAGCCTTCAAGCACACTTGTTTCCATATGAGCATGGAACTTGACATATGATCTTTGCATGTTTTTCAACTATCATCAAGAACTGATAAGCTGCCTTCTGTAGCTTCCATAGACTTTAAGCATGCATATCATAGTCCAAGTTTCAAGTTATCACTATTGTAACTAACATGTTTGCTGCAATTTTCCATTATAGATTGTGAACTGATTATTGTTAGTCAAACTGGCATATATGGCCTTCTGATATCTGACTTGTATACCAAAACATGAGATACAATAATAGGCATGTTCATAATTGCATGCATCATCCTTACTGATTCTTGATTGATCTGGTCTTGACTCATTTTGAAGCAACCCTTAAACTCAACCAAGGAACTCACACTAAACTAGGTCTTATCCTTAGTCAAGGGACTCACATTGTACACAGTCTTGTATCTAAACTTTGTTGGAACAGATTTAAAGATGCCTCAAAACTTGCCTAAATTTACCTCAGAACATGCCTCAAGCTCGGCCTTATTGATTCAGAAATTTTACCTTGGATTTGTGTCAGAAAACACACTCAGAACAACACTTTAACCTTGCCTTACTACTTCATTTAACACACTTAGAACAACACTTTAGCCTTGCCTTACTGCCTCAGAAAACACACTCATAATCAACATTTTAACCTTCCTTAAATTGTATGCAGTTTCCTCAGATTACCTTCTCTCTGCGACTGTTCTCTTCTTGGAATTTTACCTCTAAAAAAAACACTCAATCTCTGTGGTTAAGGTCTTCATTTTGGGTTTCCTGTAGGTTTGTGATTAAGTTCCTTTCTAACTGCGGTAGCCTCAACTAGGCCTATGGCCAGCTTAACCTAGGAAAGGTTCAACTATAGGTCTGTTGTTAGGGTCCGCTCAACTCTAAATTTTATTACAGGGGTTCGTCCCCTTCAAATTTTATGCCTCAGGAACCTACATGCCACATGAAGCATTAGGTCCAACTCACCTTCTTCCTTTTGCTATTAGGGTATTTCTGTGGCAATGTTTAGAGGCATGCGACCACTTTTAAAATGGACAGTTGTCTCTTCTTTTGCATAAATGTAGGCTCTGACCTCTTTCAAAAAAAATTGGGGCAGCTTGTGGGGTTTCTTCTAGGCTCTGACATTTCCTTTTATGTTTGTAAACTTCAGTCTCTTCTTTTCCACATAGATGTTTCCCCTCCGATCTCCTTTTCATACACCACAAAAGGGAGTTCTAGTCTTCTTCCTCTTTATACCTAAAACAACGTTTTGTCATACCTTTCCTTCAAATATTTGGTGTGCAATGGTTTTATTCAAGACTTCTCTAATAGCATGTTTGATTTTAGTGAGCTATGGCTCATGTAATCCATTTAAATTTTATGTCAACAATTACTTCAACCATAACTACTACAATAAACCAAGATCACAAGAAGAAGATCCATGCACAAGTACACAAGAAGTATCCTAGGAAACCCTTATCAACAAGGGAAAAAAACCCAGCCAATCCTTTGCTATATTTCTCAAGAGAAAGACCTCGCACACCATCACCAAAACTAGCACCGTTTTTTCTATTTTAGCAGATTTTGCTATTTTTAGCGGTTTTCTAAATTAATCCCGGATTAAGGGATTAGGGTTTTGGTATCTACGGAATACCTAAAAACATTGTATATATATTCTATGGTGAATGGTGAAATTAATACAATGAAGTGTTGAAAGGTTTTCTCCTTAACCTTCTCCCGGTTAAGGGTTTCTGTTATAAATATTTGTGTACTATGTGTATGAGCCATTGATTAATTTATGTTTTGCTTAAGAATCATTATGAATTTCTTTACTTCACAGGTTTAAAACTTACATTTGGTATCATAGCTCGTTTTTGGCTTCAGAGGGACGCCTTTGTTGCTAAGGGTTTGTCTCGGTCCTGAAAGACCAAGTTTATCTTGGGTTTGTGATAAACCTAGGTTTAGTGGGAACTTTTATAGTGGAGATTCAAGTGTAGAAAGAGGAATGGCGAGCTCTTCTAGAATCAAGATAGAGAAGTTAAATGGTAATTTTTTTTATCTATGGAAGCTCAATATGGAGGAACTTCTTGTAGACAAAGAACAATGGATCGTTGTGGATCCTAGTACACAGCCTACTAGTATGTAGCATACTGGCACACAGTCGACTAGTACACAACCTACGAGTACACAAACTACTAGTACACAACCTACTGGGATGTCGAAGGAAGATTGGGAGAAGTTGGATAGAATATCAAGGAGTACTATTCGACTTTTCCTGGAAGATTCAGTGTTGTTGAATGTCTCGGGAGAATCTAAAGCCAAGGAACTATGGGATAAGTTAGGGAATTTGTATCAATCAAAGTCCCTGGTAAACAAGTTGTTTCTTCGAACATGGATCATATTAGGATGGAATATGGATATTCTATGACAGAACATCTAAATTCATTTAATACTATGGTAAGTCAACTTGTCTCTGTTAATATTACGATTGCAGAAGAAGATAAGTGTATTACTTTTTTATGTTCTTTTCCAGACTCTTCGGATAATCTGGTTGTAGAAATTGGTAGTACCACTCAATCTACATTGAAGTATGAGGATGTAGTTTCATCCTTGTTATCTGAAGAGATGGGGTGGAAAATCATGGATGGTCATAGCACAAATTCTTTATTTGTAAGAGGTCGTACCCAAGACAAGAATCTCGGTAAGTCTTCGGGGGAGAGATATAAATATACAGGTAGATCTAAGTCTCCAAGAAAATCTTTGAGAAAATGTTGGAAGTGTGGTAAAATAGGGCATTATAAGATATATTGAAAGTCTAAGAAGGTTGATAAACCAAAGGGATCTGATAGCACCTCTTCCATAGAGGTGAAAACATCCATTGAAGAAGGAGGTGATGTTTAACTGGCATCTATAGGCACACATGCAGACCGTGATGTATGGTTGATCGACTTAGGTGCGTCATACCATATGACTCCTCACAGGGAGTGGGTCTATGGTGGTTATGTATTCCCAAGAGATGACTCGACAGCCAAAATCATGAGACATGGAAGGGTTAAGTTGCTGCTAAAATATGGAAGAATTAGAACTCTCCCTGGGGTTCTGCACATTCCAAAAGTAGCCAGGAGCCTAACATCTGTAAGAAAGTTGGATGATGTAGGAGTGGATACTATATTGGGAAAGGGAACTTGCAAGATGGTATGAGGAGAAATGGTGTTGATGAGGGGAGTACGGTGTGGAACTCTGTACAAGTTTTTGGGAAGAACTTATACTAATGGATGTAACAATTTTGTTGTCCCGTAGAAGAGAAATGAAGGAGACAATACCAATATTGTCCCTGAAAACAAGACCATGTTGTGGCATCAAAGACTCGGGCATATTGGAGAAAAGGGCCTTCAAACACTACACGGTAAAGGTATGGTTGAAGGTATGTCTAATTGCACTCTGGAATTTGATTTCTGTGAATATTGCATATATGGTAAACAGAATCGAGTAAGATTCCCTTATGGTGCTACAAGAGCAAAATGGATCTTAAAGTTGATACACAGTGATGTGTTTGGACCTGTTCTTGTTCCATCCCTAGGTAAATCTATGTATTATGTTTCATTCATAGATGATTTCTCAAGGAACACATGGATTTATTTTCTTAGAAAGAAATATGAAGTATTTGATAAATTTAAAGAGTTTAAGGCTCTGGTAGAAAATCAGACAGAAAAGAAAATAAAGGTATTGAGGACAGATAATGGTGATGAATTCTGCGAAAATGAATTCAAAGAATTTTGTAAGAAGTGTGGTATAGAAAGGAATAATACTAATCCATACACACCTCAGTAGAATGGAGTTGCAGAAAGGATGAGCAGGACACTGATGGAAAAATCAAGGAGCATGCTTAGTGGTGACGAGTTAGGACATGAATTCTGGGAAGAGGTAGTGGGTACAACATGTTACCTGGTCAATTGATCACCTTCATCAGCGTTGGATGATAAAACTCCATGCGAGGTATGGACTGGAAAGAAAACCCCTCTTCAACATCTTAGAGTGTTTGGTTGTGATGCTTATGTACATGTTCCAAAGGAAAATAGGAGTAAACTGGATAAAAAAGTTGAAAAGTGTATCTTCATTGGTTATAAAGATGGTGTGAAAGGTTATAATCTTTGGAACCCAGAAACCAAGAAGACTGTTTACAGCCGAGATGTTGTTTTTAGAGAGGTAACAGATGTTTCCAAACAAGAATTCCTACCAAGGCCAGAAGAACCTGAGAAAATAGAGTTGGAGTTGGATGATGCAAAATCTGAATCATCTGAAGAAGATGAAGCAGAAGAAGAAGAACCTCATACCCCAGTATTGAGGAGATCAATGAGGGAAATAAGGCAACCAGAAAGGTATATTCCACTTGATTTTCAATCTAATTTTTCTTTATATATTACTGATGATGATCCCAGAATTGTCAGGGAAGCAGTGATTTTAGATGATAGTAAACTATGGAAGAAGTCCATGGTTGAAGAAATGGATGCCTTGGATAAGCATGAGGCATTGGATATAATTGAGTTGCCAACTGGAAGAAAATATGTTGGTAGAAAATGGTTGTTTAAGAAGAAGTTTAATGTAGAAGGAAAAGTGGAGAAATGCAAAGCTCGGTTAGTAGCAAAAGGTTATTCCCAAGTAGAGGGAATTGAATTTGGTGAGATTTTTTCTCTTGTTTCCAAGTTAACTTCTATTATATTTCTTTTATCTATTGTTACTTCTTTTGATCTTGAAGTAGAACAAATGGATGTGAAGACATAATTCCTACATGGGGATCTGGAAGAAGAAATCTACATGAAGCAGCGAGAAGGATTTGTAGTGAAGGGAAAGAAAGAGTTGGTTGTAATCTAAAGAAGTCACTATATGGTATGAAGCAATCACCTAGGATGTGGTACCAAAATTTTGACACATACATCCTTGTATTGGGATTTGTGAGAAGCAAGGTTGATCACTCTGTATATTCCAAGAAGGTTGGTAATCACTTCATTTATGTAGTGTTGTATGTTGATGACATGTTGCAGGTAGGAAATAACATGGATGTTATCAAGGAGGTGAAATCGTAGCTATCCTCCAAATTTTACATGAAGGATATTGGTGTTGCTAACTTCATTCTAGGAATGGAGATTAAAAGAGATCGTGCAAACAAGAAACTCTTGTTGAATCAGAGAAAATATGTTGAGACGATATTGTAGAGGTTTAATATGCATGGAAGTAAACCGATCAAGGTTCCTATTCCTATAAGTGTAAAGTTATCTGCATATCAGTGTACCAGGACACAGGAAGAAGAAGAGGACATGTCCCATGTTTTGTATGCCACTGCAGTTGGCAGTTTGATGTATGCAATGGTCTGTACTAGACCAGACATTTCACATGCAATGGCAGTTTTGAGCAGGTATATGTCAAAACCAGGGAAGGAGCATTGGACAACAGTAAAGAGAATCTTTAGGTATTTGCGTGGCACTACCAATTATGGATTGTGCTACCAAGGAATACTAGGATTGGACAGAGTGGTGAAAACACATGTCTTTGTTGATGAAGACTGGGATGCAGATATGGATCGCAGAAGATTTACAAGTGGGTATGTGTTTAACCTATTTGGAGTTGCAATCAGTTGGATGAGCAAAAGATAGGTTGTAGTGGCACTCTGCACTATAGAAGTTGAATACATGGCAGCCACTCATGCAAGCAAGGAAGTAGTATGGTTACAGAGATTGTGCTCAGGTATTGGGTTGGTACAACAAGAAGTGAGATTAGATTGTGACAGTTAGAGTGCAATATTCCTGGAAAAGAACCCATCTTATCATTAGAGGACATAGCATATTGATGTTCAGTATCACTTTGTGATAGACATGGTTGAAGAAAAGAAGGTGTTGCTGGAAAAGGTTGACAGTTGGAGAATGTCTCACATAGTGGAAATCATCAATATCATTGTTGATGGAAGTTAACAAGTATGTGGAATAGAAGTCGGGCGAACTATACATTTTGACTAGTTTTCTTACTCTTTTTGACCTCCTTACAACCGGAGTCGGTTTTTCCACCTCTTCTTCTGATTTAGTCGACTCATCTGAATCATCTTATTTGTTCCTTAGTTCAAATTGAACCATCTCAATATTATTCTCATTTTGAACAATTTCTTTAGGCTTAGACTTACTTTTGACTTTTTTGAAGACCACATATCGATTGTACATTGTTTTCCTTCATGTAGGATCCCATTTCTTATATCCTTTCATTCCTTATTTGTATCTAATGAAAATACATTTGACTTCCTTCCTGTCTATATTTCTCCTATTTTCCTTGGGAACATGCAAAAATACATCATTGCCAAATACTTTTAGATGTGAAACCGAAGGCCTCTTACCCGAAGATACCTCATGTGGAGTCATGTCAACTAGCGTCGACGAAAGAGACATATTCAATAGATATTTTCTAGTTTTGACTACCTCCACCCAGAATTCTTATCTGATCCTAGCAACACTAAGCATGCTCCTTTCCTTGTCCATCAATGTTCTATTCATTGACTCAACAACTCCATTTTTTTGTGGGGTATATGGTGTGGTATTTTGGTGTGCTATGCCATATTTCTCGTAGAAATGATCAAATTATTTTCCACAGAATTCGCTACTGTTATAATTTCTCAGCACCTTAATCTTCTTATATGTTTGGTTTTCTACAAGATATTTAAACTCTTTGAATTTCTTGAAAACCTCTGATTTCTTCCTCAAGAAATATATCCATGTATTACTGGAAAAATAATCTATGAAAGAGACATAATACATGGATCCACCAAGTGAAGGAACTCTAACAGGGCCAAACACATCACTATGTATCAGCTCTAGAATCCCATTTTCTCTTGTCGAACCAGATGGGAACCTCACTAGACTTTTTTGTCCAAATATACGATGTTCACAAAAGTCGACTTCTAAATTACATTCAAGAAATTCTTCGACCATACCTTTGTTATGCATAGCCTGAAGTCCTTTCTCTCCAATGTGTCCCATCCTCTCATGCCATAGCATGGTAGAGTTAACTTTATCATGAATTTTAGAGTCAGTTTGGATTGACTCAGCCCAAGTCGAGTCGATTAAATTCGAAGTCGAATCGACTTCAGGAACAATGATGTTTTTGCATCTAATCGAGTCGACACTTCCTGGAAACTTGTGTAGGGTTCCAATCTAAACTCCTCTAATTAAGACCATCACACCTTTGACCATCTTCCACAAATCCTTCTGAAATAAAGTGTGTACTCATGCATCACTCATCTTACTGAAATATATCAAGTTTCTTACCAAACCTTGAATGTATAGAACACCTAGAAGGGTTCTACTCCTCCAATCTTGCAGTATCAATCGAACTCTTCCTCTTTAGACAATTTTGGTCTTTGAGTCGTCTCACAAGAACACTTCTCCCCCTTCATATTGTTCATATTCGTATAACCATTATCTATGTGGTGTCAAATGATATGATGCTCCTTATTTGATCAACCAAAAATCTTGTTCTAACTATGTACTATTCGATGATAGGTACACATCGCCTCCCTTATATGGAGTTTTGTTTCTCTCATTTGACTACTTCTCATCGGATCCTATACTGACTTCCATCTCCTTTGACTTGAAGTCCTTTTTCTAATGCCCAACTTTACCGCATTTCTAGAATCTTCTCATAGACTGAACTAGGGATTTAGATCTACCCTTCAACTTAGACTTTCTACCAGAGAAATTGCCTTTATATCTGTCAATCGGTCAACCTCTCACCACTAAATCATCTTTGGTCGATCCTTCCATGTTCTTCCTTCTCATTTATTCCAACAGTAGAGATGCAACCACGTCTTCTAGCGCTAATGTGTTTGTATTACTCCTTGTAGCCATGACTAAGATATCCAGGAGTCTCGCAAAGAACATAATAGGCTAATACATTTATCCTCCCCAGTGATTTTAATATCCACAAAAGATAACTCACGTATAATGGTATTGAACACATTTAAATGCTCTATCACTGAACTAACATCACTCATTATTAGAAGATATAGTTTCTTTCTGAGAGACAACTTATTTACCAAGGATTTTGACTAGTACAATATTCCCAACTTGTCCCACAATTTCTTGTTTGAATCTTCACTTGAGACATTCATCAGCACCAAATCTATAAGACAAAGTCGAATCGTACTCCTTTCTCTTCTCTCGAGTTTCTCCCATTCTTTAGTTGACATGCCTATTGGCATGGTACCTAGACACATTGTTGTCCATTGTTCTCAATCTACAAGGAGATCTTCAATTTTAAGCTTCCAAAGATCAAAATTATGGCCATTGAATTTTTCAATCTCTATTCTTGAGCTGCTCCCCATTGTTTAACACAATATTTAGCACAATATTTAAAGATTTATAACTTATGACTCTGACTAAACCTAGATTTTAGTTCAAATCCAAGGTTGTTAAACCAAGCTTTGATACCACATGTTAGGAAATGAGACACACTTCCACACTAAACCTAGTAGAAGAGAGGAAGAAATATTTAATCAGGAAATTAAATGACACAACAAGCACACTGTACACAGATATTTTATCCTAGAAACCCAACCCGGGAAAACCAACATTCCTTAAGCATGTTTATCTCATACCTAAGAAACAATTGACATAATACCTTCTTGCATACACAAGAACAACCATGTAGCCAATTCAACTTACATCTGTATGACCAACAACCTCTAAATTACAGACTCTTGGCGATTATCCATTCATCATCTAAATATTCAAGACTAAATATTACCTTTTACAGCCTTACAACACGCCTACTTTATAAGATTTAGAGCAGGAAAAACCCTAAATAAATGGCACTCAAAAAAATTACAGATCCATGCAGATCATTTAATTCAAATCCCACAAATATTAGGATTCTATTACAGTAGACTACCAAGTCATATTACCCATCGACTACTAGTCGACCTTCATTCGGTCTTTAGTCGGTTGCCACACTCCCACTGTCGACCTCTTGTCGGTGGACATTTTAAATGTTTTGTTGATGTCTTACCATGTCAAGCTACCTTGACTTTTGACTTTGACTTAACCCAGTTGACTCACCTCGACCTTCTACTTTCTTTCTATCCACCTTGACTTTGTCTCTACCCGGTCGAACAACCTTGACCTTCGAATTTTACTGGCAGTCTGTTGACGGGCGAAATTGACCATCCGTCAACTGAGAGAGTGGAACCGGTCCGGGGTTGTCTAATAACCCAAGCTGTTTGGAATGAACCACCCTGACGGGTTTAACAGCTCCGTTGGTCATTCTAAGGTTCTAAGAAAACCAAAGAGAAAACTAATCTAAACTAACTAATCTAACTAAAACAAATTAAACAAATTAAACTAACTAAAACTAATAAAACAAATTAACTAAAAACAAACTAATACACTAATCTAATTAAAACA
>SNQJ01S0053247.1:26356-45148 GCA_010110895.2 Picea sitchensis
CCATGCCAAAAAAAATCTCGTTCCTTTTTATTTCATACATTAGAATTATTAGTTTTCCATGGCCATGTGGTGTACTTTTAATATAACCCTTTATTTTTATTTATTTATATGTTCCTCATTTTAATTTATTCAATATGTATACATTTTAATACATTTACTGCTTAACTATATTTATATAAATATATATGTGTAATTAAATGTAACTATATTAAAATGCACAAACTTATGGGTGGGTAATCAACCATAACTCTTAATCAACAAAGGGTTCACTATAACCACCTTGCGTGACTTGGGCTAACTATTGGGGAGTAAGGATTCTACACCCTTATTATTCAAACTCCTAGACTCTGTGTCCTTCTCTCCGAGACATATGTACCATTTTTATATTCCATTGTTAAAGACTCAATGTCTTTTTCAATATTAGTCGAGGCATGATTGTGATTCCACACCCATATGTTGGCAAGTTGACAAGGCCTCACCCTGTATCCTACACATACACAATCACTCACATACAAGTAATTAATTCATTAGTTCAATCATACATTCCCTTCCATAGGTCATTTTTCACAAGTACCCTTCTCCCTTTGCAAAGGTTTACTGGATCACAACATTAGTAATCATTTCATGATCCAAGAATATATCTATCATGATATATGCTAACCAACTCAACAATTAGGAATATCAAAAACATTTTATTAATCAAGTGCATTCCACATGTCATATATATATAGAGAATGGTCATTAAACTCTTCAATTAATCCTCATATTAACATCATAATCCTTCTCAAGGTAGAGTTAGGAAAGGAGGGGAATTACATCTCATCCTTGTTGTCGAAGGAGATGAGGAAAAAAACATGGAAATCCAAAGCACATATACCTTATTTGTAAGAGGATGCTCCCAGGAAAGAAATAAAAATACTTTCTCAAGTTGGAGATCTAAATCTCTAGGAATATTCGTAAAGGTATGCTATAGATGTGGAAAAGAAGAGAATTACAAGAAACAATATAGATCCAAACGTGTTTAGAGAGGGAGGGGATCTGATGATTCCCCCTCTACAAAAGAAAAAACCTCCACATATGAAGGAGGGGATGTGTGCTTGGCTTCTTCAAGCACACATGTAGATAATGAGCTATGGTTGGTCGATTCAGGTGCATCCTTTAATATGACTCCTCACAGGGAGTGGTTTTTTTAGTATGAAAGGTATGATGGGGGTGTTACACATTATTTTGGTCGCTCTGGTGATTTCTCTACAAGTGATGTATTTAGGCTCCCACAAGGACTTTTTGCCTGAGAAAAGTGACTGATGTCTTCTTCCAAAAAGCATATTTTTAAGATGAGTTCACAGGCTTCCTATGTTATAGGGTAAAAAAATCCTTCATTCTTGCAGGAAACCCGCACTTAGGGTGAGAACTGTTCGCAGTCTGTTCTATAGGTAGGGTGTGAACTTCTATAGGTAGGGTGTGAAATTATTTCAAAGCTTGGAAAAGAAAAAAGGTCATGAAGGTTCTAGAATGGAATCTTCTAGAAAATGAGTTGGCATCCTACTGACTTCTCAGATTTAGTGGGATCATCCTCATCCATGTAACCATCCCTCCTTCTCCTATATATTGAAAGGTTTCTCATGGAAAAGGTTAAGAAAGATGGAATGAAGAATTGGTGAAAGAATTGTGTGAAGAACTCTGTTTGGACAGAAGCTTGAAGACTCTGTGTGGTCTATCAAGTTGTATTGGATCTTATTCATGCAAAGGTAGAACAAGTGTGTGTGTTGGAACCAAGGGTCACTGAAAGAAAGCTTGTGACATCAAGGCGATCCGATAACAAAATTGGTGACTCCACTAGGGATACAACCCATTTTGGTGGTTTTTACCTGGACATTTTCTCTTGACCTACCCTTTTTCATTCCCAATCAATCTCTGAGTCCTGAGGAGATCCTCACAGACTCCCTAGATCTAGAAGTTCCCTCAAAAGTTCTGTCATTTTTCCAAAATTTGCTTGATTACAAACCTTCTAGAACTGCACCCTTATGTAGCCTGCAAGAAGCACTGCAGTTCACACCCTAGTGTTCAGTTCAGAGCAAAATTATCGCAACCTGCCTGTGTCTAGCCTACGAGAATCCTTAATTCTCACACTGTACCCCACTGTCAGACTGCGAACTCCCTTGTAAAAATTTTGGATTAAGTCTTTTGTGTCTTCAGATGCCCAGATTGGTTGGTGTGTCTGGAAAGAACTTCTCTGGACAGTGATTGAATGTTTCTTGACTTCAAATCTCACGAATGATTAGTTTTTGAAAATCGAAAGCTCTTCTTGTTCATTTTTCTCAATTTTTACCTCTTGACCTTTTCTTAACAAGGGTATAATCTCTGATTCTCAAATCTGAGTGTTTGTTTGGTCAGGAGCCTTTGATTGGATTAAAAGTTGAGATTAATTGTCCTTTTCAATTTCTTATTACTTGGAAAATCGTTACCCATGTGCATTTGAAGAGACTGGTCTTGTTAGTTTTTTATTTTTATCTTCATTGAAAGATTGATTTGGGTGTTTGTTGTGTATTTCCTTTTCGTTGGTTGCTTACTTTTTCTTAGTTCCATCCTTGTTGCTTGGTTTCTAATAAAAAATTAAAGACATTTTCTTTTTTTTTTAAGCAACCTTTTATTCGAAAAATATTGGCATTCAAGTATTGAAAGAGAATGAATAGGGAATTTGCATTGTTCATGATTGTTTATATTACATTTCAGAAAATATCATACATCGTAGTACACATTGTTCTACAAAACTCCTCTTTCCCTCCTATAAATAGGATTCATCGAACAAAATTTGTATCATCCATCCCTATTTATGCATTGTTGGTTCAGAGTCTCACATAACATCGGTTTCATTTCCATCTCCTTTTGAGTAACAACAGCCTTTAATAATATTGCGCAACTTTAAAATTCAACTAGTAACTTTTCCTAGGTCTCTTTTACACCAACATTAGCTAGGCTAGAGCTTTGGAATAGGCAGTGAGACACACTCTCCAAAGAAAAAAACACACAATAGTATCTTGTGATAAGGAGTGTCAAATTCCATTTGTAGCATTTTGTCCTCAGAAGCCCTTCTCACACAAGGGTCAAAACTGAGGTCACATTGAGATTGATAGAGTTACTCACCCTGCTTTGTTGATATCGGTGTAGAGATTGCACGTATTACGGGGGTCACTTGAAGGTATACCCACAATGATGAGTGGAAGCCTCTCAAGCTGATTTAGGGCTAGATACCCTACCCTTGCATGTCGATCGGACTATCGACTGTTCCCCCAAGCATCATTGTTGTTTGTGGTAACCTTAGTAGCCTATCTTGTTAGGGTTTTACACAAGGTGACTGTGAAGGGGTAAGTCTTCACGATACCTGGAATTGACATTGGCCAAACTCACTCAGGCTCCTTGGAGGGTATACCCATGATTGTGTGTGGGAGCTTGCACCAGGGTGTAATTCCATTAAGCAGGTCATCAACGTAACTTTTCCACCCTAGCCCAGCGCCTTCTTGTCTCGTCATCGCGACATTGGATTTCATCACCAACTAGTGACTTCGGAATTAGAAGGTCTTGTTTTCTTGGTTTTGCTTCCTAGATTTTATTAGCACATGTTGTTTGTTTACCCAGGTCAGCCATAGAATTTCTTTCGTAATATTCTAACTTGATCACAATTGACCCTCCACGTCGTTCACGTAGAATGAAAGGCCTACCCCTAGAAGATCTAGAAGGTTCTCAACCCTTGTCTACCAACACACTGGAGGGCTCTCCTCAACAGAGTGAAGTCCAAGACGTTACCACTCCACAAGTGGAAAGAACTAACTCTTTAGAACGGTTTTGAATTACCAATTCTCGAGAGGACTTTCGACTTCCTCCTGACTCTGAGAGATGTATTTTTTGAGTGAATTCTTCCGGAGAGATAGTTGTTCAGTCTTCTGGATTACCAACTGAACCTTTCATAGGACCTGAGAGTCAAGATCCTTTTTGGACTACTGGCATTTTTAGATGGGATCTCTTTGGCTCAGGAGCAGGCATTGATATTACAATCACACCTGAGCTGCCCGAAACATCTGATCTAGATGCAATACCTTTTACTACTACCTATTATTTTCCTGGTATAGACGCTCCGCCAGCTAACCACATCTTGAATATCCCTCTACAAAAGGTCCATTACACAAGGGTCCCAAGTACTACGAGTCCTCACACCAGGATTACAGCGGCTAGCCAAGCCCCCATTGGCACACCACTTTCACCCAGATTCACCCCAACACTTTCACCTAGATATCATGTGTTGAATGCTTCTATTCTCGCTCCTACAAAAATCTCATCCAGGACTCCTGGCGTTTCCACTCCTTCTGGGCACCATCTCGTTCCCAGTTTCATTATGAAACTTCCTCGACCCCCTTTCAGAGGACCTCTTCCATTCTCTATCAGAGGCACCGACCTTAGTGGCACCATCCTGTCTTTCACACCTAATTACCAGAATCCTATAGGTGGAAAATTTCACCAAGGAGGCCAAACCCAATCCCCTTTTGCAGGACAAATCCCAATTGGGATGCAACCCCCTATTGGAGGGCAACCCCCACTGACCCCGCCCTATGGACAAAACATACCTCCATCCTTAGACCAATATTGGAATTATCTTATTCAACATAATCCTCACTAGACTAGGGGGCAACAACCTCAAGCTAGCTCCTTCATACCCCCTAGTACAGGCCAACCATATCCAGGAACATCCAATCCTTTTTGGGGCTCAAACGCTCAACCCCACACCCATATTCAAGGGTAAAACCCTATGAATTACTTGCCTCCACACCAACAATTGAATCTGCATGGATATTCACATTATATGAAAATTGCTTATGGTCCCACTGATCTACTGACGGGACTATCTCCCCAAAGTCACCAGTACCCACATGTGAATAGACAGTTACCCTTCTTAGCCACCCTGGACCTCCCTGATCTATTGAGGATTTTAAATGATCTGATCCGTCACTCTCCTCAATGGCCCACCATACCGACCAAACTACCATCTGACATACCTAAATTCGATGGTAAATCAGGAGAGGACCCAAACAATCATGTAATGACTTTTCACCTTTGGTGCTCATCCAACTCCTTGATGGATGACTCTATTCGTTTATGCCTTTTTCAGTGAACCCTCATAGGTTTCACCACAAAGTGGTATATAGAATTACCACGAGGCTTCTTCACTGAATTCAACACCCTCGCTATGGCTTTCCTCACCCACTACCAGTTATCGATCCGTTACGAAACAAGAATCAAAATTTTGAGTTCTTTCAAACAAACCAAAGCCACTCATATCTCTGATCACATTCATGAGTGGTGACAGAGACGACATCTCATCAAAATCGAACTTCCCGATCAGTTTTTGGCAGAGTGGTTCATGGAATCATTCGTGAACAACATTGCTTGTGACATCGCCATGGGTGGAGTTGTCACAGAAGAACAGACAATCAGTTGTGCTCAATACCTCAACCTTGTTTAGTCGCAAATGGGTACTCTTTACGACTTACTCCCTGACGCACCTCGTCCTTCTACTTCCACTACTTCAACTATTCCTGTTGCTTCTCATGCAACTGACAGTGTGATTGGCACTTTCCATGCCCAACCTCATTTCGTCCAAACCTCTAGCAACAACCCCAAATCCATTTCTTCTAATGTTCAAAATGCTCCGTCTCCTACCCCTACCACCGAAAACACTTCTGAGGTGAACTATGTTCAATCTACCCCCGTCGAAAAAAATAAATCCAAAAAAGGAAAGGGTAAGAACAAGGAGGATAAAAATAATCGGCAATCTGAGAAAACCAAAACACCACCTGTTGACGATAAGGATAAGCGCAAACCCTAATACCCTTGTCTTATCTGCGGTGATGATCACTACACTAAGGATTGTACACGACGAGCCACGGTTACTAAGTTCCTTCAAGGGACCCCAAAACCCCCCACTCCAATCATGTTGTCACAACCCTTCCCTTCTCAATATTAGGCCCAATTGGTCATTCATGACCAACCTTCCCCCTCCAATACATCCTATGTCTTAATGTGTACAAGTGATTCAAAGAAGAATGACATCACACTTACCACTCAAGCCAAAGATTATTCATCCTCCAAAGAGAAGGTTGATGCAGTACCTCCTTCGTTGGTCCAACCATCTCCCATGACTCCACCTACCAATGGTCCTCTTCATCTCGAACGACCGAGCCTAGATACAGTTCTTCGCCCTCCCCCAAAGGGTGTTGTTCAAAAATTGTCTTTCAATCCTCATGCATGTGCTACCTAGAAGTATAGTATTGTCGAAGATCTGGTCCAAGCACCATCCACAATGTCAGCCCTCAGAGTCCTTCAAAGTTGTCCTATACAACGGAAGGAACTGTTGAAAGCTATTGGTGGAATCAACCCTATGGATACAAACTTAATAATTTTTGACTTGGAAGATCACATTCCAAGGTTACCCCATCAAATTGCATTCCAAATACAAGTTATTGTCTCCAACAAAAACATTTGTAGAACAGTTATTGATGAGGGTACCTCAACATGTGTCATGTCTATTACCTGCTGGAAATCCATTGGCTCTCCTCCTTTGACTGAATCCCACAACATTCTCAAAGCCTTCAATGGATCTGGTTTTAAGCCTTATGGTGTCCTCCCTTCATTGCCTATTACATTAGAAGGAAAAACGGTCAATGTTGAAGTGGAGGTGTTTGACGCTCCTCTCGATTACAACCTTCTACTTGGCCGTAGCTAGATCAATTCCATGTGTGCAGTTGTTTACACTCTTTTCCGTTTCATGTGTTTCCCACATCAAGGAAAAGTAGTTACCATAGACCAATTGGCCTTCTTTCACTTTGATGCACATACTGACAATGTACCTTTCATTGTAAAAACCCCCCCTGGATATGAGAACGTCAGTGTCGATCTTCTTAAAGATTCCTCTTTGATGGGTACTTTCCCCATTCCACCACCTAATGTTCCACATCCACTTGTTGTCTCGATCAACATGATCTCCACCTCTGTTCACAGAACCACTACGTATTATGACCTGTGGATGGTACCCAATCCCGACGATCATATTCGTTATGGTGATGAAATGCCTTTGAGTCCGGTTGGTTTTGCTTATCAAGCCATTCAATTGGAAACCCCTTCTACCCCCTCTCTTGGTGATTTATCTCCGGATCCATTCTACATCATTTTTCCTATAGACGAGATGATTATGTCTGCTATGTCCATGGAAGATAACCCTTGGATGATGGACATCATTGTTCCATCCTCTTCTTGGAAAAACACACCATCAAGGGTTACCAACGAATCTTGATTCTGTTGATCGTTGTCATCATTTATACCATTCCCGAGTCTACACACGATATGTTCTATGAAGGGAACTTAAGTAATATCTCACCCACCATCCCCCTCGACATATCCATAAAACCTGGAGTTGTAAAAAATGTGCATATCGGAGCTTCATGTTCCCATGACGAAGTTGTCACCTACAAGTCTCTTTTCCAAGAATTTTGTGATGTCTTCACATGGAGCTATGAAGAAATGCCAAGGATTGACCCTGCCATTGTGGTACATGAGATTAAGACATACCCAGGCACTAAACCTGTCTGGCAATGACTTATTGCAGTCCACCCACGTAAAGCAGCCACTATCAAGCTTGAAGTTGAGAAACTTCTCAAAGATGGCTTTATTTACCCTGTGGCTCTAACTGAATGGATTTCCAATCTTGTTCAGATTGACAAGAAACAAGGCACAATCCGCGTGTGCATTGATTATAGGGACATTAACAAATCTTGTTCTAAAGACAACTTTCCTACCCCCTTCGTTGACCAGATCGTCGACGATTGTGCCGGAAGTGAAATATTCTCTTCGATGGATGGTTTCTCCGGATATAATCAAATCAATATCGTACCCGTGGACCAACTCAAGACCGCTTTTATTTGTCCTTGGGGCACTTTATCCTACCGGAAACTTCCATTCGGTTTAAAGAATGTCGGCGCAACTTTTCAACGTGCTATGTCTTGATGACTTTTCAACGTGCTATGTCTTGATGACTTACCAATTTTTCAACGTGCAACCATATCTTGATGACTTACTCGCTCATTCCATGCATCGTGTAGATCATCCAATACACCTCCGTTCCATTTTCCTTCGATGTCGGTTTTACCATATATGCTTGAATCCCCACAAATGTGTTTTTTGCGTAGAATCCAGCCAACTTCTGGGCTTTATTGTTTCATGTCAAGGGATCAGGGTAGATCCTTTGAAGGTTGAAGCGATTCTAAATATCCCTCCTCCTTCTTCACTTCACCAGTTACAAAGTTTGCAAGGGAAGGAAAAATTTCTCTGTCGTTTCATCTCGAACTATGCTGAGATAACTATGGGATTTACATGACTGCTCAAGAAAGGTTCTGAGTTCGTATGGGATACCACTACCAACAAAGCTTTCGAAGCTTTGAAACTATCTTTGACATGTACCCCACTACTCTTCCCACCTGATTACAGTTGGGATTATTTCCTTTACCTCGCAGCCTCAGACTATACCATCGCTATGGTTCTTGTCCAGGAGGATGATTCTCATGATGAACATGTCATCTATTATTTGAGTCGGAATCTCATGACTACCGAAACCAAGTATTTACATGTTGAAAAACTAGCCTTGGCAGCCGTCCAAGTTGTTCAACATTTCTAACATTATATCCTTTCTTGCAAGACTACAATAATTTCTAACTGCAACCCTATGCAACACATTCTTACACGCCAATTGCTAGGGGGAAAATACTCCAAATGGATCGTAATACTCCAGGAGTTTGACTTAGAATTCGAACGTGCTAAATCCAATAAATCCTTGGTGTTTGCTGAGTTGATATGCGACCTTCCCTGCTCTGAGACAAAAAATCTAGCTGAAGATTCATTACCTGATGAATCTCTTTTCCTGATCAGTTCTGATGACCTTTGGTATGGAGATATCATCATATATCTCTAGACGTAGACTTTCTGGCCCAATTTGTCTAGCACTGACCGTCGTCGAATACACTACCAAGCTCATCAGTATATTATCCTCGGTGATAGTCTTTATCGTCGTTGGATTGACTTCATTTTTCGACGTTGCCTCACATTTGACAAAGCTGAGAAAGCCATAAATGAATTCTATTCTAGAGCCTGTGGTGGTCACATGTCTAGGTATGCTACTGCCCAGAAGATCTTACGAGTGGGGTATTTTTGGCCTTCTTTATTCAACGATTGTATAATTGTTGTCCAAAAATTCCACGCTTGCCAAACCTACAACAATAAAATACGATCACACCCTACTCCTCTACACCTTGTGGTCTCCGTTGGTCCTTTTACGAAATGGGGTATTGATTTCATGACATGTCACCCTCACTCGGTTGGGGGGAATGGATACATTATTGTAGCCGTAGATTATTTTTCGAAATGGACCGAGGCGATGCCAACAATCGACAATACTGGAAGGACTGCAACATTATTTATATTCAATCACATCATTGCTCAGTTTGGTGTTCCTCAAGCTATCATTACTGACCATGGTAGCCACTTTAGAAACTTCATGATGTTCGAACTCACTGAAAATTTGGGTCTTCGCCATGAAAACTCAACACCCTGTTACCCACAAGCCAATGGCGAAGTTGAAGCAATAAACAAAATCCTCATTATCATGCTTCGACGAATGATAGGCATTCGCAAAACAAGTTGGCACACGATGTTGTTTTCAGCATTGTGGGCTTACTGGACATCCATTAAGTCTTCTACCGGGTTTACACCATTCCAGTTAGGCTATGGTCTAAAATCCATCTTGTCAATTGAATGTGAGATACCCTCCCTAAAACTAGTTGTCAAACTTCTCCCAAACACTTCTGCCAAAGAAGAACATCTGTTGTATCTCATGCAATTAGACGAAACCCGTCACGATGCCACCCTAGTTATAGAATCGAAGAAGAAACATGTCAAAGCCCAATATGACAAACATGTCAGGCCACGTGTTTTCTCCGAAGGTGATCTAGTTCTCCTTTACAAACAAGATCAAGATATGCTAGGAGTCGAAAAATTTGAAGCTATATGGTGAGGTCCTTATATTGTTAGATGAGTTTTGGAGAAAGGAGCTTATGAGTTGGTGGACTACAAAGATATCCCTTTGAGCAAACCCAGAAATGGGTTGTACTTAAAGAAGTACTATGCTTAAGATCACCTGTGCATGAGTGCTTGTATTTTATTGTATTATACTTTTTGTATGTTACTTTAGTATGCTTTTTCGTTATTTGGTCTCTACCCTCGACTGCTTATCTTGCATTGTGCTTGGTTTCCATATGTCGGAGTCTTCGCCACCCCACATTGACTTCATCGATGGCGCTAGCCGTAGTACTCAAAACCTTGCTTCTGCTGCATTGGTAATTTACGCCCCTACAAATGAACTTATCAGTCTACGAGGTGTGTGCCTCAGTCGTGTGACCAATAATATTGCAGAATATAGCACCATCATCGAATTGTTGATTGATGCTATTTCTCTTGATATCCTCCACCTGGTTATATGACTCGATTCACAGCTAGTAGTACTATAGTTAAGTAATGTCTATGTTATCCGAAGTCCTACTTTATTATGGGTATATTTACGAATTCGCCTCTTGGAACGTTATTTTGATTATATCGAATATCAGCACATTCCTAGATGTCTAAATAGATTGATTGATGCCTTAGCTAACTATGTGTTAAACAGACCTTTGGTACATTTATAAACCAATCACACATCACATGTATAACACAACACAAAATAAGCTGGTAGAAGCCATATATATGTATATAACGATCAAAAGATTTTACAAAATTTTTCTATCCAAGGATCAAAATCTCAAAATATGAATCCTATAGCTTCTACAAAGTAGTGTCACGGATGACGCTCATGATAACACACAATTTCTCAAGCTACACTATGGAGCAGTCGACTGAGAGACTCAGACACGCCCACAGTATGGCACTAGTAACGTCTCAGAATCTCCCCAATAGCAATATCTGGGACATCCGCGGTCAACCCCTCCAAGTTCTGTTCCACTATCTCATAGTCTTTGGCATCCCATCTCGCCACTAGAGCCGCTTCTCCTCACCGTTGAATGGGAGACGTTTCTGGAGGTCTATATGGCCCCACATTTGTGTCATCAAAAAGAAATTTTTTGATTAGTTCTTGGATAAACATAAAAAAATTCCATATGATAAAATTTGCAAAAACATCTAAAAAGAACAAAATGTGTACTTCTTACCTAAGTCACCCCACTAAGCATCCTCAGGCAGGGACAAATCAGGATCCCCTCGGAAATCCAAACCAGCATATGCGTAGTCATCGATCATCATCATATGGGGCCTCAACCAATCAAAAAATGAATCATTATACTTGATTATAGGGCCTGCTACGTGTCGAGCCATGAGGTTACACCACCTCAACATCCTCGGATCCTGTGGAGCCGGTAAACCCCAATCAACCTGTAGTCACAGTAATGGGACCCTCTCAAGGAAGAATGACACCAAAAGTGACTCGTACCCAAACTACTTCAAGTCACCCTTTCTGCACTTCGTCAATTGTCTCTTCATACTGCGAAGAATTGCGTCCGACCAGTTAAAAACCCAAGGCTCTGTGCACTCTATGGTGTGTTGGAAATAGCTCTGGAGAGCCATTTGCGGAGCTACGCTCCTAGCCATGCGTGCAATAGTAAACAAGATGGTCCTTAGGGTCAGATATTGGACCCACCAAATGGAAACCTTACCCTTGCTTCTCTCTACCTTGGGAACACAATATTGGCGACAATACTCACTCATAGGGAGTTCGCCGCCTCTACCTCCAGTCAAAGTAGCATGGTATCCACGTCGTGACAACCCCATCAAAAAATAGATATCCTCGATATCTAGTGTCAACGTATGGACTCCCACATGAAATAATTGTTGATCCACGTCCCACATGTGGACTAGGTATTCCAACACTCTGAGTTGGGCTCTCATGCCAGAAATCCTGAAAAATTTCAAGAGCCCACAGTCCTGGAGGGCCGTGACCATACCCAGGTCATTCCCGGCAATGGCATCATCCTCCTCATGTTCTCTTTCTCTTCATTCCAACATTGTGATGGTCAAACACCTACAAAAGAGCCATGAGAGGGAAGTCAACAATTTTTTTTAAACTCTTGCATAATTTTTATTAAGCAAAACCTCACTTTAAAATCCATTTTTTGTCCCCAGCAGGTGAGCCTTTTGCACATTGCGAGATTCTCGCAGGTGCCTTGAAGCTCACCTGCGAGAATCTTTGATTCTTGTAGGTCCCGCATGGCCCACCTGCGAGAATGCTTGGGTGCATGTTTCGACCCTAAAATGGACACAAAACCCAAAAAATTGCCAATAAAAAACAAAAATAAACCATGGAAAAGTTGGAGAAACAAGAGATTACCTTGTTGGCTGAAATTTTTCATCAAACGATCGCTTGTGCCTCCCGCAATCGAGCAAAGAAATTTGGGCGAAAATGAGGTATGTTGGACAAGTTTTTGGCAAAGTAACAATGAAATGGTAAAAAGTCCTTTTCACCCATATTTATTCACTTTTTACTATTTTTTATTGATTTTTTATATTATTTTTATTTCTTTATCTATAAAACCTAATACCTTAATAGCCTTGTGAGTGTGGTTTTTCATAGATATCGCAACTTCGAAGTCCGAATGAGGGGGTACGGGTGTTTTTTCTTTTGTCGCGTGTATGACTACTTTTTTAGGGTTTTTTAGAAAAAACCTCGAGCTCAGTCTTCATTCGTTCTCGCGCTCGAAAATATATGAGAACATAACCAAGTATAATTTTTCTCATGTTTTTGTACTCATCATGGTAACATGAAAACGATGAACATAAAGGAATATCCTTTAAGCCCTTTTCACGCTCCATAAAAACAAAAAGATTGCCGAGCGATCTTGTTCTTTTCACACTTGTTAAAGTATTTGAAGAAAACATTCAACAAACAATAGTTTATCACTTTTTCGGTCTCGTCAAACTCTTTTACGAAAAAGGAACTGGGAGAGTTCTCTTTAAGTGTTTTTCAGACTCTCAAAACATGAAAAACCCCCGAGTTTTCAATCCTTGGACTCGTTAAACAAACATTGAAAGACCCACAATGGGACCGAACCACTCCTTCCTAGGGTTCATTAAATATACTCTGAGGGACTCATCCAAAGGATGAGCTTACATCAACAAGCATATGTTATCCTCCTCAATCTTGTTTAAAAATAAAGAGGTACTCGCCAGAAATGGTGGGGGAAATTTTGGGAAAGGGATATGTTTTCGTATTCGTATTAATGGCAGTAAGCATCGCTCTTGAACATGACACCCCCTATTCGTCATTTGAATCTGGGTTGGGAAATCCATTTGTCTCTCATTCGACTTGCTATAAGTTCATATCTTGGGTTGTCTTTGAGTCAGTGCTGCCAAGTCCTTGGTCGTATCATTCATATGTTCAAGAGAAGTTCACATGAGCCCTCTATTGAGTCGGCCATATGCAGTTGTTCATTCTTACTATGTTGGCCTTCCCTGTGTCCATTTCAACCCGTATTCATACTTTGTTTCACCCTCAAAATATGTTACTTATTTCGAGTCATTGATGGTGGATACATCAAGGTCCTCCTGTGACGAGTTTTGTTCCATCACGATCTGGATTATTTTCGGCACGAAATGAGAGTGGAGATATAATAAAGAAATGCACAGAGATATTGCGTATATCCAATAATATAACATAAATATATCAAATATGCAACCATAAACATAGAGATACAATAATACACTATTTCTATTAATGAAATAAATGTACAGAGACTGTAAAAATACAGAGTGAAAGACTCGCTAGAATGGTGGCAGCTTATCTCTGAGAAGAGATGTGACAGCTACTCGTATTTGCAATAAGATGATTACAATGAGGCTTTGAAGACCTTTTTACAATAAACAGGAATGCCAAAAACCATAGACATCCAAAAACCTAACACTAGGAGATAAAGTGCCAAAAGTCATGTGGGCCCCGTTTGGGTAAGTTACTACATCAACTTCTCGGGGTTGTAACTTTTGCATACGATCTTTGTTTTAGGCATATGATAGCTCGTTGGAAAGGTATCATCAAGGATATTCATTTTGGGGTATCAATCATTCCTTCATATATCATTGAGAACCTTGATCTCGAAAAACCTTCATTTAGGCCCTCAAAATGGCCCTGGAAGTTAAAACCTGCTAAAAATGGTAAATTGCCAAAATTGCTAGAATACTGTTTTGAGCCAGTCGAAAAAGGTGGGTGGCCACTAATATCCACCTGGATCATGTCAACTCCAACTCATTATCTGAAAATGAGACTTAGAAATCATTTAGTACCTTGGAACCTACATGCCTTAATGGCAGGTCTCTTTGCTTTCGACAGGGATTTCACATCATTTATCCCTGATCGAGAGATTCTACCGAGTGCTCGACTTCAACTCATTCATTTGCATTCTTTCAGATTTTACTTTGGTACCTTGGGAGTCATTGACATTAATAGTGATTTCCCTCACACTCGTTAACAGTTTTCATCAATGACCGATAATCAAGTGGTTTCTACCATGTTTGACTTCAGCACATGTAATCACATGGCTAAATTCCTACTTTCAGGTGACGGGATTGAAGACCCTGGATCTCATCTTTTTGATCCAGGCTGCAATGGAGTATGTATGATTTGTATCGACACATAGATCCACTTTGTATGTCATGTGGCTATGTCTTAATTCAAGTCTTCTCACATAGATCCATAATGTATTCCTAGTGGCTATGTAGCATTTTGACGACATGGATCCACAGTGTATGATTGGTGGCCATGACCTATGTTTATGATTCCATTCATTTGTGATCTGAGCATGGGAATGCATACCTCAGAACCGGTATTATATTCTGCAGATTCTTGGTTGTTTATAGGTTTTTTATTAGGTGCGCTCCTTGTTTCTGACACACACACACATTTTACAAAGTATTTCAGCTGTCATAAGTTCCAGCCTCATACTTTGGGGGGCATTCTATTACACATTATTTTGTTCACTCTAGTGATATCTCTACAAGTGATGTATTTAGGCTCCCACAAGGATTTTTTGCCTGAGAAAAGTGATTGATTTCTTCTTCCAAAAAGCATATTTTTAAGATGAGTTCGTATGCTGCCTATGTTATAGGGTGCAAAAATCCTTCATTCCCACAGGCAACCCACACTTAGGGTGCGAATTGTTTGCAGTCTGCTCTATAGGTAGGGTGTGAACCTGTTTCAAAGATTGGAAAAGAGAAAAGGTCAGGAAGGTTCTAGAAGGGAATCTTCTAGAAAATGAGTTGGCATCCTACTGACTTCTCATATTGAGTGGGATCATCCCCATCCATGTAACCATCCCTCCTTCTCCTATATATTGAAAGGTTTCTCATGGAAAAGGTTAAGCAAGATGGAATGAAGAATTTGTGAAAGAATTGTGTGAAGAACTTCGTTTGGACAGAAGCTTGAAGACTCTATTTGGTCTATCAAGTTGTATTCGATCTTCTTCATGCAAAGGTAGAGTAAGTGTGTGTGTTGGAACCAAGGGTCACTGAAAGGAAGCTTGCGACATCAAGGCAATCCGATAACAGGGGGTGATGTTTTTCTAGGAGATGACTCAACAACCAAAATCATAGGACAAGGAAATTCCAAGTTAAATATCATGGATGGTAGGACTAGAACACTACCTGGTGTTTTGCACATCCCAATATTGGCCATGAATTTGATTTTTGTAAGCAAGATGGCTGATAAAGGTGTCAAAACAATCTTTGAAAAGGAAGATTGTAGGATGGTTCAAGGCGAAATGGTGTTGTTGAGGGGAGTCTGGATTGAAACTCTATATAATATGTTGGGAACCATTATTAGTGAGGGGTGAAATATTTCCATTTTTCCTAAGATTAAATCTGAAGAAGGAAAAAATCCTACAGTTTCTGGAGAAAAGACTATGTTGTGGCATCAAAGACTAGGGCATATCATAGAGAAGGGTATTCGAGTAATACATGGTAAAATTATCGTTGAAAATATGTTGAATGGCTCTCTGGATCTTGATTTCTATGAACACTACTTTGGTAATATTCTCCTCTAGTGCTACAAGGGCAAGGGAATTTTACATTTTGTGCACAGTGATGTGTTTAGACCTGTGACAATTCAGGTAAATGTGTGTACTGTGTCTCATTTATAGATGAATTCTCAAGGAATACATGGATTTATTTCCTAAATAATAAATATGAAGTTGTTGAAAAATTTAAGGAGTTTAAGGATCTTGTGGAAAATGAGACAAAGAATAAAATTAAGGTGTTGAGGATGGATAATGGTGGAGAATTCTATAGGAATGAATTCAAGGAATTCTATAAGAAATGTGGTATAGCGAGGCAGAAGAATACTCCATATACACCTCAACAGAATAGAGTTATAGAAAGGATGAACATGACACTGATGGAAAGAGCAAGGAGCATGCTTAGTGGTGTTAGGTTGGGACAAGAATTCTAGGTAGAGGCAATGGACATTACATGTTACCTGGTAAATCGATCACCCTCATCAACATTGGATGAAATGATTCCAGACGAGGTATGGACTGGTAAGAAAACCTTTATGACACATCTCACAGTTTTTGGTTGTGATGCTTATGTACACATTCCAAAGGAAAATAAGAGTAAGTTGGATAAAAAGGCTGAAAAGTGTTTCTTTATTGGCTATAAAGATGGTCTGAAAGGTTATAAGGTTTGGAACCTATAAACTAAGAAGATAGTGTATAACTGAGATGTGGTATTTAGAGAAATCAAAGATGTTTTCAAACACAAATTCATACCAAGGGTGGAAGAACCAGAGAAAATAGAGTTTGAATTGAAGGACAATGAATATGACTCTACAGAAGAACATGAATAATAAGAAGAAGAGCCTCATACTCCAATATTGAGGAGATCGGTTCGAGAAAGAAGGAAACCAGAAAGGTATACTCCATTTTATTTTCGTTCAAAATTTTCTTTGTTTATTATTGATGACAATCCTAGAACTATTAGGGAGGAAGTGGATTCAAAGGATGAAAAACTCTAGAAAAAGGCCATGGTTGAAGAAATGGAAACCTTGGAAAAGAAGCAGGCTTGGGATCTAGTGGAGTTGACAACCGAAAGAAATCACATTTGCAACAAGTGGGTGTTTAAGAAGAAGTTGAATGTAGAAGGCAAAGTGGAGAAATACAAAGCTTGGTTAGTAGAAAAAAATTATTCCTAGGTAGATGGAATTGACTTTGGTGAACTTGTTTCTCCTTTTGCCAAGTTAAATTCTATTAGATTTATTTCATCTGTTGTTATTTATTTATATTTTTAAGTAGAATATATGGATGTGAAGAAAACATTCCTACATGGGGATCTTGAAGAAGAAATCTACATGAAGCAGCCAAAACATTTTGTAGTGAAGGGAAAGAAAGAGTTGGTATGTAGGCTGAAAATGTGCTTGTACGGGTTAAAGCAATCACCAAGGATGTGGTAGAAAAAAATTGATACCTATATATTGAGACTTGGCTTCACAAGGAGCAAAGCCAATCACTGTGTATTTTTCAAATTGGTAGGTGATTGTCTTATTAATTTGGTCTTGTATGTGGATGATATGTTGTTGATAGGAAACGATAAGGAAATTATCTAGGATGTTAAAACTCAATTGTCCTCTAAATTTAACATGAAATATATGTTAATATTATGGTAGCTTCGGGAGGTATGAACCTCTATTGTGACCTATGATGAGACTAGAATCCTCCAGAAGGAAGCAAAGAATTAAAGGAAACACTAGACAAGTTGTCGGCTGAACAAATATATTTAAATTAAATTTATTGATGCCCAGAAGGAGAAGTCGGCCCCAGTTAGCCTGGCCAATCCACTATAAATATAGGGCACCAGTTTCACTATTTATCATCTCAGCAGTTGTAGTGAGAGATAAATCTGCGCAGGCAGTTGCAGGCAACAACAGTTTTGTGCGCAAGTTTTCTGGGAGAGCTGGAAAGTGGTGCGCTAGCTTCTGGGTGGATCATCTGTTCATTTTAGTTTCTTGCTTGGTGCATTAGCCTCTCTTGGCTATTGATTGCTACCAGGATTCTCTTCCCGGTCAAGGTCAACGTGCTTAGAGGGTGGCTTCGGTCTGTGGTTGGGTGACGAGGGTATTGTCAATGGTTAAACAAGCACAATCTTCTATATGACAAGTTATCAGTCAACCGAAGACATGTGTGAAACAATCAGTCTCTTACATTACTCAGCACTTACCGGGACAATTGAAGATGATATGTGGATAATTGACAGTGGAGCTTCTAGGCACACGACAGGAGATAAAGCTAGACTCTCAGATCTAAATGAGAGAAAGACATCGTACAAAGTGGAGCTTGGAGACAAAAGCACCTACCCCGTCAAAGGATTTGGACAAGCCTCCATCAAATTGGAATCAAGTAATCATGTTCACTTAAGCAATGTTTTATATGTACCTGGTTTAGAAAAGAATATTGTATCAATATCATGTTTAGAAGACAAAGGAAACAGAATAGCCTTCATAGATGAAAAAGTGTTATCATGGCATAAAGATTCTAGCATAGAAGATGCTAGGGTTATTGGAAGACGTGAAGGAAATCTGTATAGAGTACTAGAACGAAATGAATAAGCCCTAGTACATGATGAAGTCAACCCTAATGAGCTTTGGCATAGAAGGTACGCTCATATCAATTATCA
>SNQJ01S0053247.1:45201-68400 GCA_010110895.2 Picea sitchensis
AATGAAAATCATAAAATTTCCCTAAGATATTTAAGGATCAAAGTCATATCACTATCAAAAGGGATTTATACAAGAGCTTTAGTGTGTCCAAGGGTAAGAGGATTGTTAATAAATGGATAAATGCCACCTTCTATACACATCAAGATTTTAACACCATTGTGACAATGAAATAATGTTTTGGAAAGCTCTTTTTTAGGTCTCAATGCTTCAATAACATGTTGGTAAAGGGTCAAAATTCTAACATCTTGAGGCCTTTTTGAAAAAAAATACAATTTCTCATATGTGTATTTTGGCAATTACTGGTAATATTAAATTCTTAAATACTTCAAACTTGACATATTTCTCCTACAAGGAAAATACTTTTCTATCATTTTAGTTAAATGTTAGCATTGCCATTAATTGTTCCAAGATGTTTGAGAGTGGTTTTAACATCATACAAATTTATATGGAGAAAGTAGAATTTAATATCCCATTAAAAGTTCAAATGGTTTGACATTTTTCAGGATTTCACAATTGGAAATACTTAGTTTTAAGTGTAAAAACCTTTGTGAATCTTACCAATTATATAAAATGGCAACTATAAAATGTTTGGCGAAATTTTTCTAAAAATATGTTTTTATGACTTTATAATGAAAATAATTCTTAAATTTTATATTAAACGTGCAACGACATATAAATATTTTCTAATAACAATATACAATTCTGTTTCAATCAATCATTCCATGCAATCAAAAATAATTATAAAGACAAACACATTATTCATGAAACTAATTGTTAACCAACTAAAATTGTTCAAATATTTGCTATAATTAACTTTCCATTTCCTCCGTCACAAGATGAATAAAAAACAATATAATTAGAAAAATAAAGATAACAAAAAGATACAACAATAGTATAAATGATGAAATAAAACATTTACATATCACTTTCCATTGTCTTCGCCTTGGTTATCTTCCTCACTTGGCATGATAACATTAATGTTATCAAAAATTTGTTTTGATCTAGGATCGTGCATTAATACAAACCACCAATCCCTATCCAACACATATAGGTAAAAAAAATTTGGTTGCAGTGTTTTGGGAAAACATAAGGCTCTTTAGCTTCATCCCACCTTTTTCTAGAGTTGATACATATCAACCCACTATCATGATCTTCATTTATATTATTCCGATCAAAGGTGTCCCACGACTTGAACCTAAAAATAACACATCGGAAAGAAGAGAAGTCCACTTGAATGATCTCTTGTATCTTTCCAACATAACCTAACTTCCCCCGTATTAGGTTTTGATCGTGGCGGATAGCATGACTAGATTGGTTGAACTCGAATTCCACTCCACAATCTTGTGTCATCTGTCCATCATCGTCATCCTCTGTGTGAAAATGATGTCCATATTCCCACATAGATGGGAACAAATGCACCTATAAAAAAGTGAAAAAAATCATAGTGTCATGTGTCTAATAACCCAACAAATAAAATATAAAATATAGATGTTAGAATTCAAAGGTGCATTGTGAAGTTAAAAATGTACACAAAGAGATTATTACCGAGTTCTTGCACCCAATCCCTCTGTTTAGTGCATCCTCTTCAGCACGCAGGTAACAACTGGATGCACCGTATTTCTCTCTGACTTGGTCATCAACCCAACTATTGGGGCATATCATTGGCATATTTTATTTTAAATGATCAGGATAAGGCATGCTTCTACCATTCAACTATTTGAATTCTTTCTTATCACTATCCCATTTCCTCCTCTTCTGTTCATACAATGCGACCCACGACTATGTTGCCTCTGAATGGTAAATAATGAATTTATTGATGACATAAATTTATGAATTTGCTGATGTATATATTTATGAAATCAAACCAACATATAGTACGTATGAGATCAAAATATACATTATGAAGTTCGGTGTGAATAGTTACTGTGTAGAAATTTGAAAAACGATAAGTCACTTACTCTTTATCAAGTGCCTTTTTCCATTCGTTTGAAGAATATTCGCTTCTCCTTTTTCTTCATCCCTTTCACCATCCCAAATCACTGCACCTAGTTTTTTGTCGATCTACTTGATGTACTCACTAGAATAATAGAAATACTCATATAATATGTACCCCTCTGCCATAGACCCCTCAGTTTTCTCCCTTTGTCGAACAAATCCTTTCAACTTCTTCATGTACCTCTCTAAGAAGAACATCCAATGACAGGAGACCACTCCGATTAATTCAACCTCATCTACTAGGTGAATTAGAAGATGAACCTACAAGTCCATGAAACTCGTCGGTAGTTCCTTCTCAAACATACAATCAATTTAAACTATCTCTTGATGCCACCATGGAATGATAGTCATATGAATCTCCTTTGATGTGATCCAACATCCAAATGAAAATAATTTAGATATGGTACGCCGTATGTCCTAGGGAAAGTCATGGTTCACACACCCATGCAAGAGAATAGGATAATGACACTACAAAGTAAACACACACAAAATTAATTATGTTTTATCCCATGGCATAAAAATTAAAACAAATAACAAAATCATGTTTTTGACATATGTACTCTTAGAAGGTTCAAATGTTCATGTGATTTCAACCCCGACAAATGGTATTCCATAGTGAAGTTGCGTCATAGTGAAGACCCATATAAAGAAGCCACCTTCACACCCAATATAACTTCCTTTTCCAAATAAACATCATCTTTCTTCAAAATCCATGGGATCAGCCTCTCCTCTACTTTCTTGTCTTGGCCAATGATTCTTTTTAGTTTTTGAAGAAATAAGGTCTCTCCTAACAACCAATGTGTCTCTTTCTTTTAATGATATGTGCCTCCATAAAGAATATGAAACATTTTTAAATATATGCATGGGATCTAGTAGGTGGGCAATCTTAAGATGCTCCCAATATGGGAGCTCATAAAATGCATATTTCCTTTTCATCCCAATGGGAAATTTCTCAACATAGGTGTCGAAGAATTCTGGATCATCGGACATAGGCTCCCCATTTGAATTGAAAATTTCTATAATATCCTTTTCCTTCTCTCTCATATGATCTAATCCATTATGTTGGTGTCATTATTGCAGGCCTTTGGGTTCTCTCTGAATTACCATTGAAAGTGGATGTTTCTCTTCTGTAAGGGTGTTTCTCTGGGAGGAATACCCTGGAGAAGTTGTACACTAGATTTCGTAGGTGGTTGGTCCACCTAGCCTTCAGAAAAGGTCCACAACATTTACATCCATGATACCCTTTTTTTACAAGACCTACAAAATTATTGATGTATACAGAGCATGCTAGCGTTGAAAATCAGAACAATCGCAGCAAATTAAATATGCCAAAAAATATTGTTACAAATATAAGAAAATTAATAAACATGTAATCAACCAATGCAAACTCCTAAGCCTTGATAATCATGTGTGGTGTAAGCACATATGCCATACAATGTAAAAATCCTCTTTGTTGCGATGGCTCTTGATACATTGTATACATGTATCCCTTCCCATAATTCCTTCAATTCATCTACCAGTGGTTGTAGGTAGACATCCATATTCTTCACTTGTCTTCTACCAGGGACTATAAGAGCCAACATAAGATGTTCATTATTCACATACAACCATGGGGGGATATTGTTATTGATCAATACTACATGTCAAATAGAATAGTTGGTGTTTTGGAGGGAATATGGGTTGACACTATCCATGGATATGTTGAGTTGTAGATTTTGTACTTCATCCTTGAATTTTTCAGGCCATGTATCCTCTATATGCTTCATGGATATTGAATTTGTTGGGATTCACATTACTCCTGACTCTCTTTTGTGCAAGGCATACCATACCTGTGACATAGCTAATTATTTGCAACGAAAGAGCCTTTAAATCCTTGGGATTATAGGCATGTGCCTCAATATATTATGAGGAGGATCATGTGATTTACCCTTTTTATTTAATTTGTGGTACCTATCATGCCCACATTTTAGACATATCTCTTTGTCTACATATTCTCCTCTATATAGAATACAATCATTCATACATGCATGATATGATATGTACTCAACACCCAACATTTTCAACATATTCTTTGCCTCTTTGCAACTATCGGGCAAGACATTGTCACTCAGAAGAACCCTATCTTTGAATAAACTGCAATTAGTGGGAAATATAAATGTACAATGTCATTTAATGTTCATAAAATCAACCATTTTTAATGTTGATTGTGTGACAAGATTTCTCAAAATATAAGGGACTTGATGGTCAATTATCTCAATATTGCCGAGAAAAATGTGTTTGACATGCCAAACTTTGCTTTCAAGTTGTACAGTAACATTGTTGTCCCCAATTGGGTATACTTTGACCATCTAGTTCCAAAGAGAGGGGTGGTGGAAGCAGATTTTAGGATTTCAAAAAAGGTATCAATGATATGAAAATCATCCCTTATCTCATCGTTCTAGAATGCATCTAACAACATTGTCTCCATGGCAATCGTATCCCGTAAATAATCATCCATACCAACCTCTATTTGATTGAATCCATTTCCAACTTGTGAAGAACTATTATTCTTGTAGTCATTCCTAATTTTTTAATCTAGACGTAGTGGGAATTGAATAGGTGGTTGATTCAACCATTCTTGGTATGCTTCCTCTTAGAGTTGTTCTCTTATTGCAACCTTCTCTCTATTTGACATTGTAGTGGGGTGCAACGGAAGATGATAGGTAGGTCACTCATCATCAAAATCCTAATTTCAAAAATATTGAACAATAGTACATCGATGATATTAGTAAGAACAATGCAATTGGTTTGTCAAATTACATTATACCAAACAATTATTATCATCACTAACCCAAGATTATGGTAGGAAGATGGCATGTTACAATTGGTGGGGTAAAGCGACTGTCCATTTTAATCTACCAACTGTTTGCGGTATGTTCCTACTGATAAGAGATTCTAATGTTTTTGAATTGGTGAAATATTTTATACATCTAAACTTGATTATGAATCAAAATCCTACAAATTTGGTTATATTTTATTCAAATTGACATGGATAAAAAAAAATCAACTAGATAATTGAAATATAAATAAAATCTGAACTAAATGGAGATGGAAAGGGAGAACTCCGCGATGGAATTTGAGAATTATGGAACATGTTGGAATTTGAGGAATTGGCCATTTGATATTATAAGTTTTTTTCCCTGCATTTGAGCAAACTCAACAATAATTTTTAATAATAACGTGACTTTAAGAGGAAAATGTATACTATGAAGTACTACAAGTCATGTGGATCCATCCTAAAAGATAATTCAAGATGAATATACTATTTTATGTGCAAATAAAAATTCAGATAACTTTTAAAGCATAATAGTGCGCTTATTTAAACAAAACACATCGGTGCGTCTATAACAATATAAAACACTAGGGTGTTTAATTACTAACTGCACCGGTTCTCAAGATTTTGAATAAATAAAAAAGAATTATATGATATCGGTGCTCCAAAAATATTTAGCGCATCGGTGGTTTGTATAAACAAATGCGTTGTTGTGTTATATTAATAAACACATTGGTGTTTCGAAAAAAGAAAAGAAAAAAAAAATGCAGCTTTGTTTTTTTACAATTGAAAAATGAGTGAGAATTTATTTTTCAAAAATCTAATTTCATAAAGTCCCTTAAATAGTAAGAAGATATTTACTATTTCATTACTTTTCCAAAATTTATAGGGGAGATATTTGCAAGAGAGACATATTGGGGAGCACTGTGGAGCATCAAAATACTTTGAAACAAAAAAATTATTCAGAAGATCATAATTTAAAGGGTATGGTGATTCACTCAAAACCCTTTTCATAGAGTCTTTTAAATAGTATTAAGTTATTCACTATTTCATTATTTTGCCAAAATTTACAAGGGAGAGATTTGCAAGAGAGACATATCGGGGAGCATTGTGGAGCAACATAATACTTTGGAACAACAAAATTATTCAGAAGATCGAAATTTGAAGGGTATGGAGATTGACTCAAAATCCTTTTGGAGAAATAAAATTATTGGGAAGATCAAAATTCGAAGGGTTTTGTGATTCACTCAAAATCTTGCATAGTAAAAATTTTTAATTCTATTGTTGATTTTCATAATAATTTTTTTTACAATTTTTATCCCTATTTAGATTTAGTTAAAATTCGGAAAAAAATAAAACAATTTCATACTTACCTTAAACCCTTGCTTCTTCTTACTTATGTGACTACAAAATTTCACCTTATGGTTTAACTCCTATCACTTCACAATTAGGGCTTTTCATTTTAGGCATTTTAGATTTAATGGGTTTGTGTTTCTATATATAAGGTGTTTGGCATGTGATGCAAGGGGACCACTTATTGAATCTGATCCAAACCCTCTCGACCCTGTCACATTTAAAAAAAAATGGTTTTTGGTTATCGGTGCGCTCATTTGGCTATAACGCACTGGTGTGCTTACTGATAAAGCGCACCAGAAATGTTGCAACATAATTTTTAAAAAAAATCGTGCATCGGTGTGTAATTTTTTTTCATGGTTATTTTTTTTTGTTTTCATTTTTTACTCTAGTCGCGGTGTTTTTATTGATACATATTGCATCATTGTAATTTAAAGTATTTTTTAAAAAATATTTTTTCCTATTGGTGTGTTTCCTTTATTGAACGCATTGGTGCTTTCATATTATTAAAGTGCACCATAAAACAATTCTTTTTAGCTGAAAATTATGTGATTTATTTATAAAATATATTTAATAGCTTATGTATTCAATGATACAGGTTGTATATCGATAAAAAAATGTGTGAGAATAGTTCAAGTAACAAAAATTTTGATCGACACAATGATAACACATCCAAAAAAGAAAAGAAGACAAGTTCTTTGTAAATTCTATACAAAATAATATTTTTGAACTATATGTAAGTTTAACTAATATGTATTGGTTAGTGTGTATCATGTAGAGCCATAAAATAAGGAAGCTCGATAAGATTCTTTGTTATCTAAGTGCATAAAAATGTAAAAGCTTCATGGAAAAATTACAAAAGGATGAATCAGGTGAATGAAAAACTACTATTCAATATGAGTTCTTTTTTGAATTTTCATTAATAATATACCTAAGAATATTAGATAGCATGTTTCAAACAATATATTAATTCACATATGTTTAATGTTCTACAGGGACCAACAACAAAGGAACAAAATATCGTCCTAAGAAAATAAAAAGTATAAAAGATGTAAATGATGATGAATTGGTCCTTAGCTAATCTGGAGTGGTGTTGAAGGTTAATGAAAGGGGGAAAAACTTTTACAAAACTATGAGGGATATAGTGGAACGAACATTTAGACATATTATCCACTTACAATACATAAATCAATCCAATGATTCCAAGAACCAGGTTATATCTAAACTACATGAATCATTTCCAGATCAATGGTCAATGAGACCTTTCAAATTTGCAATAGCAAAAAAATACAAGAAAAAAAAAAGAATCATTCAAAAAGTAATATTCCTAAAAAACAAATTCTAGAATATGTATATATTACTACAAATAATTCCTTTATTGGTATCAATTTTGTTATATTTAATTTTCATATATCAATATAAATATAGTTTATTGTCATGTTATTTTTTTCAAGAAGATTATGAAAATCCCAAAAGATCAATGAGCTGATATCTGAAATATGCCAGTAGGAATGTCAAAAAAAGTGTACAAGGGGATGGTCAAAGAAATGGACATAATTGCATCACAAGAGGATCCATCTCAACAACAACGTGCTTCAAATGTATGACATCATTGAATTTTTCTATTAGGTACATATAAATAAATAATTTAGCATTAAATATTAATTTTCAAGTATTTTCTTGCAGAAAAGAAAACAAAATGGAACCCATTCAACACATAGAATAGGATGACAAGGAAGAAAAGGGTTGATAGCAAATTTTGTGAGTAATTTTTATTTCCTTATAACAACTTGAGATTTCATTTTTGTATATTTTAAGTTGTCTTACAACAACCATCATTGAATGTCTTCAAACAGGTGCTAACATACAAAGAAGAGTCATCTAAAGAATTGATTGACATTGGGTTAAGTATGGGTTGTGAGTATATGTGGCATATAAAAAATTAGTTGTGGAATTTGTAAGTATCTATGTTGTTTTACTTCTCTCATTTTATAATTAATGGAACAAAAAAAATCCTTTATATCAAATCTATGATTTATTATGGGGCATAAAACTTGTTGGAAACAAATTATGGAAATGTGCCAACATAAGAGTTGTTGACCGAAGGCATGAGATTTGGTTTTGAAAAAATGTGTATCATTCAGGACTCAATTCTTTGTATGGTACGTCACTTTTCAATTTACATTCATGTATATTATTTATTTCAATTTTCATTATTCTCACTAATGTAGATACACTCATTACACTTTATTTTTATTTTTGTAGATTGAACTTGAAGAAGAGGAAAACAATCAAGGAAATCAACAAAACATTCGACCAAAAATAACCCAAGTCATGGAAGTAGCTTGAATATTGACAACAGTTCCAGCAAAAAATGACGATCAATATATTTGGATATCAATTCAAGCTGTTGCATTTTTTGAAATAATTGATTTTGAAAATCATACATTTTGTTTAATGTAATGGACATAGGGTCCCAATTGAAATACAAGGGGTTACCAATAAGTTTCCCATTTTGTATGGCAAAGAGCCTCTTATTCATATATAATAAAATACATTTTATTTTATTCTATTGCGGTGTCCAATGTCGTTGTGAAATGTTACATCATTGATTAGATATTATAATGAAGAGATGTGAAATCTGATGATATAACAAATTAATCCAAACATCATATCCAAATGCACTACTCAAAATTTAATTTATATGAATACTATTATAAGATATATGTCTTTTGATGAACAATGGAATTAAAAAATATCAATAATTGCACCGTCACAAGTCGATGTTTCTAAAAAGAGAAAATGAACACCGGTGTGTTTAATGCTAAAAGGCATTGGTGTTGTAATAAAATGCGCACTGGTATTGTAATACAATGAACCAACACTGATTGTAATATTATTTTAACAACAAAAATTATAATAACAAAAATCCTCCTTCCGATGCATTTAATTAAACCGACACACCAGTGCTTCTATATCAGAATTTTGCATCAATGCATTCTAAATTTCATGCACCGGTCATGTTTTTCTTGTAACGCACCAGTGCATGGTATCATAGATTCAACCAATGCATTGTTATTATTAAAGAACCAACACATTATTATTTAGAAGAGCACCAGTGCCCCAATATTTTTTTTGACTACCCCGGTGCTTTCGGTGAAGTGTAAGCACTAGTGCTTTAAGTTTGAGAACACACTGATGTGTATACACCATGAAGCGCATCGCCTAGAAAAGCATCTACTAAAACCTCCAGCTGCCCATATTTTTTCAGTTATAATGAAGTTTTGTTATGATCTCCTAAAAAACATCTGCTACCTAAAACAAATGTTTTAGCAAAGGTTTTTTTGACAAATTTTGTCAATTTTGTAACACTAAAAACCTCCACTATAACCTCTACTATAGGGTCCTTTCCTTGTAGTGTTGGGAGGAGAAGTATTTCTCCAACAATCCTTTTTTCTATCCCAAGTCCACTAAGAGTGCACTTACTTCTTCTAGTTTTTTCTTTGAGGATTTCCTACCTCTTTTATTTTCCTATGTGGCTAGTTTTTTTAGAGGATTAGTTCGTATGCCTAGGCTACAAATAGATATTTGGTTTGGGTTGGACATTCCCAACTTTGCTTTACCCTTTTCAAGTTTCTTCTAAAGTTGGAGTTGTTGATCCTCTACAAGATTGATTAGGTGTGTTTCCCCATGAGTTGTGATGAGAGTTGGTAGATCATTTTATAATGACTCCAACAACATGTCTTGTAGTACATTATGTTCCTTAGATTCTTCCTATATTTCCTCCTCCATTCCCATTTCTATATATGTTGCTTGCTTTGGATTTTTCTTTTGACGAGTGCTTAGATGATTGGTTTTCCAGTGTTTTCCTTCTCCTATTATTGGGTGATCTTCTCGAGGTTTTCCTTCATTGCATTGCATTGCTTCCTTAGTTGGATTTTCATTTTCTCTTAAGGTTGACAAGCTTTCGAAGCTATTGGAATTCTTGTCCTATGTACTTGTGGCTGGATTGGTTGATTTTCCTCCTTGCTTGATTTTACTAGGGATCTTGGTGAAGCCATCCTAGTTAGTGATTTACTCAAATTTATTCTTCTTGTTTATATTACATGGGAAATCCTTAAATAAGTTCCCATGCTCATAACATTTATGACATCTAAATAGAATGTGCTCATAATCTAGGGTTTGGATCCATTCATTATCCTAGAAATTGATTTTAATGGATTTTGGGAGGGATCCTAATACATTCATGTAGACAAAAATCCTTGCATATGAAGTGTATCATCTAGTTTGGGTTTCCTCTGAGGTTTTGAAAAAATGTGACAAGAGTATTTCCTATACCCATGAGGGTTTTCTCTTCCCAAAACTCCTGGGGAATCAAGTACATCATGATCCAAATAGGTGTTTCGACAAAATATTCTTTTTTGGCAGTGAATCTTTCCATCTATAATCTCATATGTAATCCCACTGAGATGAAGAAGTAAGGGCCTTCTTTGAACACATTGTCCTAATATTGAATGCTTATGAAAATCATAGTGAAAAAACCCTTGGAGCCCAGTTTTAAATCCACTTGGCCCTTGGGTTTCCACCTAGTTTTGACCCACCATGTTAGGTTCATCTTTGAAGGCCATATGACCATAAAATTTCCTATGAACGGATGGTCCTTCATGTATTGAATATATTTACCAATTTTATTTGAGGTGACTTCATTCCTTAGGTTGATAGTTGTTTTGGCTAGGCATCCATTTTTTAGCTTTTTGTCCTTGTCTTGATCGCATGTTGCTTCTCCATTTTCTGTTGATTCATTATCTATCTCCTTTCATGTCCCACACATTTCATTGATTGTCTGGTTGGCTCGTGAATTTCCCTATACCACATCCTTAAATGATAGGGTTCCCTGGGGTTGCAGGGTAGAAGTCACCATTTAGAATTCATTTCCCCTTTGTTGTGGATCTATCCTTCATTTCCATGATTTGTTGTCCTTTTTCTATTGATCCACCAATAACCCTATTACTGATCCATTCCATTTTTTGACTTATGTTACCCTATTCTGCATCATTTGTTTTATTGACCATGTCCTACCATGCTTTATTGGGAATCTACCTTAGATTTCTACATGCGATGAATTATTATTGTTGGGATTTTATAAATTATTTTTTTTATTTTTATAATATTAGAAATGGGGACCCCTATGCTAGGGACCCTAACTTCCCCCATCTCCATAAATTTCCCTGAAATTTGGAGGTGGCTCCCACACATCCCACATGTGATTTTCCCTACTCCCATGCTCCCACATCCTAGAAACTTAGCGGAACATTGTTTATAGAGGATGTTATCTCATAGATGACCCATACTTTAAAGATTGTTTCTATATTAATAAAAACTAATAATAAAAATTATTAGTAATTTTAATTTAAATATTGAGTAATATGAATACGAATGATGAAATACTAATTAAATAAGTTTGGAAAATTTAAGTAATTATTGTATATAGTTTTTCTTACGAGGGTGGAGAATGCAAACCATTTTTTTAATGTATTTATATTAAATCTTAATTTTAAAATATTTATAATATTATTAATCTTTATAGTTTTTTAACTCATCAAAATCAAAGAGATTTAAGAAAACTTCTCTCTATTTTTTTTTTTAATGGTAAAACAAAAAGTAAAACAAGCCAATTAAATTTTTATATTTTGGTTTTTAATTTAATGTAATAATATTTTGGTTTTTAATTTAATGTAATAAGAATATTTTTTAGTGAACAATAATCATCTCAATAAACAATTTATCAAATTTTAAAAAAATTATAACATATATTTAAGTAATGTTTTCCTAATAAAGTCAATAGTTGGTCATGATTTTTATAAAATGACACACTAGCTAATAAAAACATGTTTTCCTAATAAAAATTAAATAAACTTTAACTATTTAATAATTAAACATATATAATATAAAATAAAATTTATTAGAATTAAATTAAAAAAATAAAACAAATATAATGTAAAATTAATTGGAATTCGATTTTCCAATTGAAGTGACAGCACTACCACCAATTTTCAGTGATTACTTTCACCTTCCCATATACTCCCACTAACGTAGCCCATTTCTCAATTATTGTTCCACAAAGAAATTGATATGTGCACTCACCATTTTAGGGCAGATCTACACTTTCTATTTCTATGGTCATGTCTTTTCCACATTCACTACAAATTTAAGATTTTAAACCTTCATTTATTTGACTTGACTCG
Source organism: Picea sitchensis (assembly GCA_010110895.2). Taxonomy (NCBI): domain Eukaryota; kingdom Viridiplantae; phylum Streptophyta; class Pinopsida; order Pinales; family Pinaceae; genus Picea; species Picea sitchensis. The sequence continues at coordinate 57,607 of SNQJ01S0053247.1, forward strand.
AGTATTATCACTTAAGTACGAACAAGAATTTATGACACTATCACTATATGGTTCAAATTTTTAAATTCAATAATCATATGTATTGGTTAATAAATAAATTTAAAAGGTGAACATTTCAGTACAAGAATGAAAGATGGGACGCAAGCATGTTTGTGGAATGGAAATTGGTGGAAATCAGTATCACAATATGGTTCAAATTTTTAAATTCAATAATCATATGTATTGGTTAATAAATAAATTTAAAAGGCCAACATTTTAGTACAAGAATGAAAGATGGGATGCAAGCATGTTTGTGGAATGGAAATTGGTGGAAATTAGTGCATGAGTCCCTATCAAGAAAAGTCTTGGTGTTATAGATTTTCCAATTTTGTCATTATTCTTCAGTGGAGTTGTTGGTTTTGTTATAAAGAAAATATCATAAGTATGGTAAGTTAGATCTCTCTAGGATCTGTCTATTGATCCTACACAGATAGTGGGGTTAGACTTCTAATTGTTTCCCTAAATCTAAATAAACAATTCATTTTTATACAAAGAGGGAAAAGAATGGCATATCTTGCTTTTGAAGGTTTTCCTCGTATGTCTTGGTTGTTGCAGATCTTGCGTTTGGGCTCTAGTCCTTGCAACCTACTTCCTACACACAAGCAACAAACAAACACCAATCTACTTCTTCTCCTAGTGTTAGGAATTACTAATCTAATTCAGATCTAAGTTGATCTATTGATTATAAGACTAGATATAAACATTCATGAACATAACACAAATATTTATGGGGAAAACCAATGATCCTTTATCTCAAAATGTGAAGAATACATCAACCATCATACCTTTAGTGTAGATACATCCTCCTTGGCCCCTTGCTCCTTGCTCTTCCTTAGCTTCTCAATCAAACTAGGAAATCTGACTGTGGTTGTTGTAGATGGAGAAACGCCTCTATATTTGGACAACATAACTATGTAAATGATTCTTCCGCCTTTATGCTCAAGACTTTCCTTCTTTATATAGATCCTTGGAAGAGGCTTGTGAGAGATTCCAAATCTTCTAAGGACCAATGGATACTCGAATGATGTGAGTTCCAAGGCTTGTGCCATGAAGAACCAACTCATCCCTCTCTTGCCTCTTCGAAACTCCGTGAATATAGAAGGTTGCAGACGTCATCGTGGTTTGCACTATAGTTGACCAATGACTAGTCCCTTGTTGTCATATGTATGACAAGTGACGACCCTAAAAAATGACCCAAATCCCAAGCTAGAGATGTGTCTTAGATTTCATTTTCTGCTAGATTCCCTTCTGGCCTTGTAGGGTGGAAATTAAGGCTATAACATCATGTTAGGTCCATTTTTGAAGGCCATATGCCCATAAAATTTCCTATGAATGCATGGTCCTTCATGTATTGAATATATTTACCAATTTTATTTGAGGTGACTTCATTCCTTTGGTTGATAGTTGTTTTGGCTATGCATTTTTTTTTTAGTTTTCCTTCCTTCTCTTGATTGCATGTTTCTTTCCCCTTTTATGTTGATTCATTCTCTATAACCTTTCCTACCCCAAAACCTATTTCATTGGTTGTCTGGTTGGCCTGCGAATTTCCACGTACCACATCCTTAAATGACAGGGTGCCCTTGGATTGTAGGGTCGAGATCACAATTTTGAATCCATTTCCCCTTTACTATGGATCTATCCTTCATTGCCATGATTCGTTGTCCTTTTGCTATTGATCCACCAATAACCATGTTATCAATCAATTCTAATTTTTTACTTATGTTACCCTATCTTGCATTGTTTGTTTTATCTGTCATCTCCTAACATGTTCTATTGGGAAATCTACCTTGGAGTTGTGCATGGGATGAATTGTTATTGTTGGGATTTTATAAATTATTATTTTTATTTTTATAATTTTAGAGATGGGGACCCCTATGCTAGGGACCCTAACATCCCCCCATCCCCATGATTTTCCCTAAAATTTAGAGGTGGCTCCACACATCGCCCATGTTCTTTTCTCCACTCCCATGCTCCCATGTCCTAAAAACTTGGTGGAACATTGTTTATAGAGGATGTTATCCCATAAACAACCCGCACTTTAAATATTGTTTATATATTAATAAAAACTAATAATAACAATTATTATTCAAAATAAGTATTTATTTTTAATTTAAATATTGAAAAGTTTTAAAAAATAAAATAATTATTATATATAGTTTTTCTTATAAGGGTGGAGAATGCAAAATACCTTTTCTTAAAATAGTTTACAGGTATTTCATTAAATTTTAATTTTAAAATATTTATAATATTATTAATCTTTATAATTTATTAACTCATCGAAATCAAAAATATTTAAGAAAATTTCTCTCCAATTTTTTTTTTTAATGATAAACCAAAAAGTAAAGCAAGCCAATTAATTTCTTTTCATTTTTATTTTTAATTTAATGCAATAAAATTAATTGTTTAGTCAACAATAATCATCACAATAAATAATTTATCAAATTTAATGAAAATTATAACATATGTTTAAATAATATTTTCCTATTAAAATCACAACGCATTATTAAAATCACAACGCACTTGTGAACTAAAAAAAATACTAAATTTAAAATACCAACTTTAAATAGTAAAACAAACATAATGAAGATTAAGATTAAGATTAAATTTAAAATTGATTAAAATAGTAAAACAAACAAATATAAAATTGATTAAGATTAAATTTAAAAAGTAAAAGAAACATAATGAAAAATTGCTTGGAATTGAATTTTTCAATTGAAGTGATATAGCAACCAATTTTATGTGATATTTCAAATATATGTATTAGTCCCTGCAAAGCATGACTATAGCAATGAGTTTGTTATTGATTTGACATTAACCTGCTTTATATTTTAAATTTGTTTGTAAAATGTAATGTTTAACTTAAGAAAATAAATATATATATTTTGATATAGTAAAAATATTTATTTTTCTCATTTCTAATTGGTTAATATATTTCAGGTCTTATTGTTACCTTCACCTATTTCAATATTTAAAATTAATTGCATAATCAATAACAAATTTTAATTGCTTATACAACATATACAACACTTATTACATCACCACAATAAAATATTATATGTATTAAAATATATATTATATATTTTAAATATTACATAAATTAAAATATATATTATATATTTTATAATATATATGTTAACACATTAAAATATTATATATATTATAATATTATATAAATAACAATATATATTTTATATTTTATTATATATATATATATGTTAACACATAAAATATTATAATATATTAAATATTAAAATGTATATTATACTTTATAATATATATGTTAAGATAGTAAAATATTTGTATATATTAAAATATATATTATAAAATGTGAAATGTTTATTTTTATTTTTTATTTTTTAAATAAGATTTGCATTTGAATTGCTTAGCTTGATTATATGGCAGCTACATTAAAGTAAAATCATAGTAAGATATTTTGTCCAGTATTGGTTATGACAAATATATAAACTATGTGTCATCATGGAGCAATAAGGTTTTCTCCATCCCTTGTGAGTCTATGTCGAATTCTTGTAAGAAGGTGCTTTCTTTTAAGATTATGAAACTAACTCATTTGTTAGCATATTATTCATGTTTCAAAGTAATCATCATCATCAATAATTATAGGGTGTTAACTATTATCTTCATTTCCAAATTTACTTGGCATAGACTAAGTTGCCATGCAACCCTTGTTTTCACCGGAATAAAATTTGATGAGCAAATTGTTGATATGAGACAATTATATTTTTTTGAAAAATTGTCAACATTTTTTTATTGAATGTGTCAAAACGTTGAAAACTAGTCTTTTTATTTGAAATTCCAACCCTGCCTTTACCTCCACATAAACGCCCATTAAATTAACCCATTTCTCAAGTATTGGTACACAAAGAAATTGATATGTGCACCCACCATTTCAGGTCACGGGTATACTTCAATACATATATTTCTATTTCTATGGTCGTGTCTTTTCCACACTCACCATAAAGTTTAAATGACTTTATATCAAATAAGTTGTAAGACCTTAACATCATCAACTAATTGTCGATAAATTTGTTGAATTTACTTTGGACACTCATTTGTCTTTTTTTTTAATATGAATTATTGCACGGCACGACTTATTTAATATGAATTATTGCACGGGACGACTTTATATCAAATAAGTTGTAAGACCTTCACATCACCAACTAATTTTCAATTTGAAAATTACATTTGTCTTTTCTTAATATGAATTATTGCACGGCACGACTTTATATCAAATAAATTGTAAGACCTTCACATCACCAACTGATTTTCAAATTGAAAATTAGTTTTTGAATTTATTTTCTTGAACGCTCATTTGTTTTTTTTTTTTAATATGAATTATTGCACGGCTCTTTGAAAACTCATTTGTCTTTTTTTAATATGAATTATTGCTCAAGTGGACCATTTGAAGTCACTCTATGATGACCTTGCCCATTTTTCCTTTTTAATATGAATTATTGCTCCGCAAAGACCACTGCAAAGAGTTGGACTGAATTGATACAGTTTTCATTTTAAAAACAAATTGTGGCCATCATCTATATGGATTTTATTTTATTTGCAGAACGTTGTTGTTGAGGTGTAAGATAAAGTGGTTTGCAAAACGTTGGGGCATAATTTTATTTTCATTGAAATTTTAATAAATTAAATTATTTTGTAAGAGATTTCAAAAAATTAAAATATATCAAATTAATAATAATTTTTAAGATATATTTTTGAAATTTTTAATTAAAAGGATATATTTTTAAAATTAAATTTAAAGATATATATATATATTTTTATTTTGAATATATATATAATGATTATGAAGATGAAGATGAAGATGATTAAATTTTACCAAGATCAAATTGGTTTATCGTACCTTAATTTAAGGGTAAGGGATTATTTGCAATTTTTTAGAATTTTATTTGTGTTCGAAAATCATGAAGAGAAGCTTTTCAAGATCACCATAGTTTTGTTGAGTTAAAAGGTTAGGAAGGTTGGTAGTGTGACAAATTATTTGAAATTGAAATCTGATTTGGATATAGGCTCGACAATCTAAGAGAAAGTGATTGTCATCTTCAACCCTCTTAGTATAGCAAAGGTGACACACTCTTTCATCCCATGGTGTTTTAGGATTTGGCGAATGCCCACTTTCACTATGGAGCTCATGAGAATTTGTTCTTATCTTAACAATGCTTATTTTTTTCTTTACACTTGTCAAAACAAAAAGATAATTTTGATCTTCTAGATTAGGGTTGATTACCTCCTTATAATACCTTAATTTTCTTTTTTCCTCTAACTGTTTATCACACCACATTTTCTCCTTAAATTTTTATTAATAATATTTTTAATAGTATCCTTATTCTGTAAAATGGCCTCTTCTATGATTCCCTAATGGATTAGCGAAGACTAGACATCTTTATTCCATCCCTACTTGAGTTGACGACGGTTACGGCTGGAGTTTGAAGCAATTTTAGGGAGCCTCTTTTCTTCCATGTTGTTTAACTTGTTCTTATACATTAGGTATCTATTCATGGCCATGCTCTCAATGGGGGAAAGGATCGCCTCTAAGAGGAGGATAGGATAGGGCATATTTTCTTTAATTTTGAGATTATAGGTTATAAAATTCTTTTGGATTTACTCTATCTTTCTCCAATATTCTTAAGAGATACTACATCCCCAAACTTAGCATCCATATAGAATAACAAGTGTAACTAGAGTCTCAAAAAGGAGTTTCTTCTTATCCCATATCCAAAGATCGATTGATTTACAATTGTTTTCAAGCACATAATAAGCTTTCCATCCTCCAATTATCATTTCTCAATGTTATAATTCCAGTTGAGCTTGTGGTCAATATAGATTCTAAGATGAAGTCACTTCCTTCAAGCTGTTGTTGTCATATACAAAGGTATCATAAGTGATCTTATTGGATTTAATGATCATGACTTTAGTCTTGTTAGTATTAACATTCATATCCATATTGGAGCATAAATCCTTGAGGATTCTTAGTTGCTTTCCAAGATCATGGGGACTGCTCACCATAAGAATGATATCATCAGCATAAAGAAGAAGATTGATGATTATACCAGTGAGAGTAGGGCTGACACAACCTACTTCTTCCAAATAATCTTCTAGCTTGTCAATGTAAATGCCAAAAAGGGTAGGGGATAAGGGACAACTTTGCTTGACTCCAATATTGCAATTAATTTCTTTTGACTAGTCCTCGGTGTTCTTAAACTTGGAAATAGCGTTATCATACAACCTTATTGCAACAACCTTCAACTCGAAATGCACTTTTATCTCTTCCAACCTATCCCAAAGGTTTTTCCTGGGAATCATGTCAAAATATTTTCTAAAGTCAAAAAAAATAAAAAAATGGTTTTAGTATTGTGGAACTCCTCTGTAATGATCCTAAAGGTAATAATATGGTCTACAATTGAATGATATCTCCTAAATTTGGCCCGACCTTTAGCTCTTTTACCGTGATTTTCTAGCCATAGACTAATCTTCTTTTCCAAAATAATTCTGTACAGCTTGACTAAAACTGAGCTAATCATAATGGTCCTATAATTAGAGGGAATGTTTCTATCCTCATTTTAAAAATTAGGAACAATGAGGTTTTTTCTCCATGGTTTAGGGAATCCCTATGTAACAGCTAAATTGAAGAGCTTATGTATGTGAGGGATGAGGATATCCCCTCTGATTTTAAAAATGTTAGCTTGGTAGCCTTTAATGTCCTTAGCTTTCCCATTTGCAGGATGCTTAACCCTGAACTCTTGTTGGCACAGGGGTAGACCCGGGGTTCACTCCAAGAACACACCAACAAGCCCTAGCTACTGGCCCTTTCAGCAACACCTGCGAAGCAGATGCAGTCTCACCCAAAGCAACTAAGAGGGGGGTTGCAGGATAGAGATGTCTACAACCAAAGGGAATATCAAGAGGATCCAGTACATCAACAACACAACATGTATATATCACTTATCAGTCCAGATCTATTCTGCGCATCTATCTAACAGATCTAGCAACAATGCAAATAACAACATAACAACAATAGAGATCCAAGCATCAATCACACATACGACACAAGATATACATGGTTCACCCTCTCTCTAGGGCTACATCCACAGAACTGTGCTTATGATATATTAAGGTAAAACATACAGTTCTCGTCTTCTCTCTTAGCTAGCAAATCTTCTTCTTCTTCTCTCAATCTCTCCCCTTCCTGTGCACCCAGCTACAAGATTGATCTCTGCACCCAGCTGGAGATCTTACAATACCAGAAGGCTCTTACACTTAGCACTTCTCTCTCACAACAACGGTTTCTCTCAATAGTAACAACAATTATATCAACAATAAAAATGACAAACTAGGACCAATCCCCTTCCCTCATCTAGGTTCTTATTTATACATTACAATAGTTCATCGACAGCTTTAGGCCGAAACTTAAGTGTCCAAAACCCTAGGTGTCTAAAACCCTAGGTCAACTTGACCCGTCTTTTCAGGGCTTCGCAAGCCCGTCTTTCCTTCCTTCTCGTGCAGTGCTCCAAAGCATCCAACAGTGGCTTTTTCGTCTTGTTGAGTTGTCCTCAATCCATATTCCTTACTGATCTGTAATCCTTGATCTCCTCGTCCAACGACTTTCTTTTATGTACTTCACTCCGTCTTTTCTTTTCTTCTTGTCACTTTGACCCAATAACAGTCACTGTGTCTCCCACGCAGTTTGCGTTTGACCTTTTCTTCCTTGATCTTTGCTTGTTTCCATACCCATGGGTCAACAGGCCCCCAACACTCACTTGTGACTCATCTCAAGGCACTTCAGATTTGATCTTGTTGTTTTTACTTCACCTTTGAGACTGCGCAGTGCAGCCTTTACTTTCTACTCCATGCCTTCCTTCCTTCCCTTGTGCAGACTGTCTTTTCTGTGTCTGGTACCCAGTTTCAACTGCACCTGGTACCTAGACCCTTTTCTTCCTTACTTCTGCTGAGAGCTGCGAGGCAGTCGATTGTCATATTACAAATTCAACTAACTCCCATTCACCAAACCTTCCCTCCATTCTCCCTTCAATGTCTTCAGTTGCGCATCTCCTCCTTCTGTAACATAAGCAATCTCATATGGTCCGAGTCAATGTGTTCTGAACTTTCCTTGATGTTTAATAAACTTGTTGTCATACACTAGTACTAAATCACCTTGCTTGAATTCCTTCTTCTTGATGTGCCTGTCATGGTAGGCCTTCTCTCTTTCCTTCTGAACCTGCTGATGGAATCCTGCAATAAATCTGTCTTCTTCTAGCTCAACCAACTGGGCAAGCCTTTCCTGAACAACACTAGCATCATCCATACCTGTAAAAGCAATAATTCTTAGGCTTGGCACCAAGTATTCCATTGGGACAATAGCTTCAAGGCCATAGACCAGCTTAAAAGGGGTATGCACGGTCATCTTTTTTCAAGTGGTTATGTAGGCCCATAGTACTACAGGTACTCTTAGATCCCAGTCATCCTTGTTCACACTACAAATCTTTGTTAGTGTTGTCTCCAAGATCTTATTGAATGCTTCAACTGTTCCATTTTCTTGTGGATGGTAAGGCGTTCTCTTCTAATGATGTACTGCAAATTCCTTAGTCATGGCTTCAACTGTCGTACTGATGAAATGTGTGCCTTGATCGCTCATGAGGATCTTTGGACATCCAAACCTGGTTATAATTTCATCAAATATGAAGCCCGCAACTATAGTTGCATTACAGTCCTTAACTTCTCTAGCTTCGACCCATCTGGTCAAGTATTTTGTTGCAGAAATAATGTACCTTGCTCCTATGCACTTCCCTAGTGGGTTTATAGGTCCCATGAAGTCAATGGCCCATTTCTCAAATGCTTGTAGGGTCATCTGCAGGGCTAATGGCATTTCATCTCTTCTAGACGGTTTCCCAACTCACTGGCATACATCGCAGGCTCTGGAATAGTCTTTAGCATCTTTGTGTAAGGTAGGCCACCAAAGGCCAGCTCTAAGAACCTTTTGTGCAGTTGCTTTCCCTGCATAATGTCCTCCTGCGATGCCTTCTTGAGCTTCAACAAGGATCATTGATCGTTCTTCTTCCATAACACATCTTCTCAATATCTCATCAGGTTCCATTTTTTATAGTGGTCCAACAATGAGTGAAAAGTCTACAGCGTGCACTACCAATTGTTTCTTCTGAGGAATTGTATACTCACTCGGTGCCATTCCTCTTGATAGGAACAGGACTATCTCTGTGAAGTGATCATCAATATTTCTAATGGCTAGCAGCTGTGCATATGGCAGGGTGTCCTCCAAATTAGTGGGTTCTTTGCCATGTTCCAACCTCGACAAGTGGTCAGGACCTTTGTTCATTCTTCCTGGCTTAACTATTATCTCAAAATCATATTCCTGAAATAACAGAAGCCATCTGCATATTCTCCCCCCCCAACACTGGATTGTTGACAAGGTATTTCAGTGCAGAGTGATTTGTAAACATTTTAAACTGTCCTCCCAGCAAGTAGTGGTGAAATTTCTGCAGTGCATACACCATAGCTAACCCTTCTCTCTCAGTATTACTGTAATTAATCTTTGTTGTTGATAGCTTCCTGCTAGAAAAGGCTAATGGGTGGTCAATGTCTCATGTTCCTGGTTGTCCTAACACAACTCCCAATGTAATGGACGATGCATTGACATGTACATGAAATTCTTTGCTCAAATCTGGAAAAACCAGAATAGGCATAGTAACCATCTTTTTCTTTAGTGTGTCGAAGCTCTGCTAGCACTCTTTTGTCCATTGAAATTGGAAGTCTTTCTTCAACAGCTTCTCCATAGGGGTTGTAATTTGTGCATAGATTTTGATGAACTTCCTTAAATACCTTGTATGTCCTAGCACAGTGTGCAGCTGTTTAACTGAAGTAGGAGGTGGTAAGTCCACTATAATGGAAATTTTAGATGGATCAACCAGCAATCCCTGCTTGCATACAATGTGTCCTAATAGCACTCCAAATGGTGAGAAGAAGATACACTTCTTCAGATTTAAAGAAATCTAGCACTGTCTACATTTATCCAACATTAGCCTTAGACATTCAATATGATTCTTTAACAAACTAAACACAGTCCAGTAATCAAAGTACGCTTCTAAAAATTTGTGTAGAAACTCTTTAAATGCTTCGACCATCACCCTAGAAAAGATGATTGGGGCATTCTTCAAGCCAAATGGCATTACTGTATACTGATAGGATCCCCATTCTGTGGAAAACGTGGTCTTATGGCGATCCTCCTTGGCAATCCGAATCTGATGGTACCCTGAAAATCCATCTGTGAAGGAATATACCTCCTGGCCTCCCACGTTATCCAACACTTCGTCAGTGAACGGTGTAGGTAAAGGGTCATGCAAACAAGCATCATTCAGCTTCCTAATATCCACAGATCTTGATCTCACCTGTCTTCTTGTCTTGCACCACCATAGGGCTTATCCACTCTGACTCTTCGACGGGTTCTATAATCCTTGCTTCTAACATTCTGTCAAGCTCAATCTCCACTTTTTCCTTATAATTTAGGTTCAATCTGTAGGGTATTTGTTTGACTGGCTTCGCATATTTTTTCAAAGGTATCCTCATCTCTCCCATAGGTCCTTTGATTCCCTTCATATCAGTGAACTTGGTCGGAAACAAGTCCCGATATTCATGCAACAACTTTGTAATCTTGTCAATGGTAGCAGCATCCTAGTAATCTACGACATTGGCAAGATTTGGTTGTTAGACAACTAA
>SNQJ01S0053247.1:77479-88166 GCA_010110895.2 Picea sitchensis
GTTAAGATATTTATAGTTTTTTTTTTTTGTTTAAAATAAAATAATAATCTACAATATTACTTTATGTAAACATTTTTCAAATTGGTTTATCAAACTTTAAAAGGGTAAGCAATTACGTGCAATTATTTACAATTTTGTTTGTGCTCGAAAAGCATTAAGAGAAGCTTTCCAATATGACCATAGTTTTGTTGAGTTAAAAGGTTAGGAAAGTTGGTATTGTGACAAATATTTTGAAATTGAGATCTAATTTGGATATAGGTTGGACAATCTAAGAGAAAGTGATTTTCATATTCAACTCTCTTAGTGTCACAAAGGTACTCTTTCATCCCATGGTGTTTTAGGAATTGACCAATGCCCAANTTCTTATCTTAGCAATTCTTTTTTTTTTTTTTTACACTTGTCAAAACAGAGAGATAATTTTTGTCTTCTAGATTAGGGTTGATTACCTCCTTATAATACCTTAATTTTATTTTTTCCTCTAACTTTTTATCACACCACATTTTCTCCTTAAATTTTGATTTAATAATATTTTTAATAGTATCCTTATTTTGAAAAATGGCATCTTCCATGATTCTCCAATGGATTAGACAAGACTAGGAATCTTTATGCCATCCATGCTTGAGTCGAAGGTGGTTGTCGTTGGAGTTTGAAGCAATTTTAGGAAGCCTCTTGTCTTTCATGTTGTTTAACTTGTTCTTATACATTAGGTATCTAGTCATGGCCATGCTCTCAATGGGGGAAAGGATCTCCTCTGAGAGGAGGATAAGATAGGGCATATTTCCTTTAATTTTGAGATTATAGATTATAAATTCTTTTGGATTTGTTCTATCTTTCTACAATATTCTTGAGAGATACTGCATCCCCAAACTTCACATCCATAAAGAATAACATGTGTAACTAGAGTCTCAAAGAGGAGTTTCTTCTTATCCCATATCTAAATATAGGCCTAATTACAAGTGTTTTCAAGCCCATAATAATCTTTCCATCCTCCAATTATCATTTTCTCAATGCTATAATTCCATTTGATCTTGTGGTCAATATCAATTCCAATATATTTGTATGAAGTCACTTCCTCCAAGTTGTTGTTGTCATATACGAATGTATCATAAGTGATCTTATTGGATTTAAATGATCATGACTTTAGTATTGTTAGTATTAACAGTCATACCCATATTGGAGAAAAAATCCCACGAGCTATTCACTATGTGAAACTGTGACATAATGCCTTCATTCATGGTGTTAGCGACATTATTTGTCTTGGGCTCAAAAATACCGAGGTCTGTAGGTTACATGGGAAGCGCCCCAGCGCAACGTAGGAGAATCTCTTTTCCGATCACAAGTCAAGCGAGCGGGTGAAGTTTTGATGTCAGCGGCCGAGATCCACCTACAAAAACGATCGATGTGCATCGGGATTTCGGGGCTGCCAAGTTGCCAGGGTTTTAGCACGAAGGATAGCGCTAGTAGTTCAAGGCAAATCTAGGTCATCCAGTCCAGTTGAGACAATTGGAAGTCAGTCGACGTATCGAGGATCGTTGTTTCAGGAAATGAAGAGCTTCTCATTCTTTACAGCTGAAATCGTTGATCAACGAAATGTCGAAAGCACCTTTGGAGCCAGGCCATGATCCTAGCCCCAGGTCACATCAAGCAAGCCTTGGATTGAGAGAAGCCCCTTTCTAAATAGCGGATGTTATCTCAACCATACATCTTAGGGACACGCGGCGCGCACCCGTGCCATGTCGGCATTCGGGAGTTCGAGGGGTAAGCGCTCCTTGTCATTTCACATTTCGAAACCACGAATCCCAAAGTGCTGAAAGTGCCCAGAGTCGGGCCCACAGTACTGCGAAGCAGCCTCAGTCGTTCATCCACAGGAGACACTTGGCGCACGATTAGGCTCCTCGCCTTTTCGCCCATCGCGACTTCGAAATACAAGGAATATCCCGTCATATTCCCGATGCACGAGGTGTCAGGAGCATCCAGGACCTGGGCCCACAACATCACCATGTAAGTTCAAGATTGTTAGATCTGAGAGGGATGCGTGGTGCCCAATTAGGCCATCTCGGCGTTTCGCTCATCGCAGATGTGAATAAGCAAGAATTAACTCCCTCCAGTTGCGAATGCCGAAAGCGTTTTGGGAATAGACGCAGGGTCGCAGCCTGTGATCACTTGGGAAAGAAAGGGGGCGTGCGAAAGGGGGCCAAAGGCATCGAGTCTAGTTGCCGAAAGGATCATCCTGATCTCCATGCACCATCTGATCTTACCTTGATCCTAGTTTTCATTTGGAGTAAATGAAGACGTGAAGGGGTGGTTGAGGCCTCTCCTCGGGCATTAAGTGCAAAGTATGGATAATCTGGCAAGCGGTCTACTCGAGAGGGTCATGTGTACCCATTTTTCTAAAGAATCCATGCGGAATACTCGACCATTCAAAGGAAGTCTGCACACGCTAGCTCGGCACTTAATGGCCCAGCTACTCCCCTTGCAAGAGCCATGCACAGTTAAGGTGGCGTCTGACAAAGAATGCCCATCTGAATTTGGCTGAAGGGACACCAAGCCTAGATAACTGAGCACGCCGATATTAGGCATTTTTTTCTCTAAGTATATAAACTCAGTCCTTGTATTTTGTAATCATCGATGGTTGAGCAAGGATCCCGATTGTAAAAACTTTAACGAAGCACTGGTTATTCTAGTTGTGTGTTAACATCTGAGACTTCTTGCCTTATGAATGTCAGTTTCTTTCACATCTTTGTTTACACTGTATTAGAACGACTCGAAATTGGAGAATCCATTCGAGTTGTAATTGTCATAGGATGATGTAGATTTGATCACTGTAACAGTTGCATTGTTTCTAGTCAGTCTCTGTGTTTTTCTTAGCGTTTAATGACTTGGAATTGGAGAATCCAGTCAAGTCCCCCCTTTCAGTTTCTCGAAGCTCTAAACTAGAGGATCTCACATTCAGAGTTTTTCTTCTACAAATTACTGAAAGGCCTGTTGCCTAAGTTAGTTTGTCCACCCCTCTCACCAAGTCTTCTACCTGCCCATCTTATAATCAATCTACTGACTGAAGTTAGATCAAGACCTCCTTTGTTCTTTGCATACTAGACCCGGTCCCCGAGCTAGAGTGATTCCATCCTGAGTCTCTACCCATTTGATCACCCATTAAAACTATCATGACATAAAAACTGATGGGCGTTGGGTTCTTCTCCTGCTGCAATCTAGGAGTGACTTCCGTCGCCAACATTTCTGGCGTTGTTGTCGAGGATGAAGTTGAAAATTTTCCCTAGGATTGAATGACATTGAGCTTCTGATTCTGAAGGTGCATCAGGCATCAGAGCCCTTGAAGATTTCTACTGTGCACCTGGCGACTCCATTATGACGACTCCACTATGGTGAACCTACTGTGTCAATTGTGGCTTTCAGAGGCAGACACACACGGTCCCATCCACAACTGCCCCTAGCTACACCAGAAACTGATCTGGAGGTGGTTCTCAGGAAAGGAAAGGCCTCTGAAGGAGAAGCTTCTACCACCGAACCAGGTAATCCGCCATCCCCTTCTGTAAGAACTCCATTTTCTTCTCCTCGGTTTCTGAGCAGACCGCTTTCTGAAGTTTCCCATTTCCTGAATTTCAAGAGTGTTCCTATTGAGGTTTCTCCCCCTGGTCCGGGATTAGAGGGAGAAATTCTTTTCACTCCCATTTCTCCTGAAGCTGCACCTTGGCATAGACCCAGGACCACAGAATATTTCCCCACTCCTGGCTTTATCGCTCCTCTTGTTACTGTTGTCGTTTCTGCACAAAGGGAAACATCAGCTGACTTAATCTCACTAGTCTTCTCCCTAAATCCCTTATTGTTTCCCACTCCCCTTAGAAGCTCATCCCCAGTATCCTCTTTTTGAGCTCCTTCTCCTCCGAGTTCTCCTCCACACAATATCCCTATGGCAGGAGAAAATCCCCCTATGACCAAAATGGAGGCCATTATAGCCACTAGGTATGCTCCCCTCATGCTACCGCAGCCTTCTAACGCCCTCCCAGCAGATGGTTACCTCAAACAACTGCCCAAGTTTACAGGTGAAGGGGACATAACTGCAGAAGAACACCTAGAATCCTTTTATAGTTTCACAGACAATAATAGAATCATGAATGCTGACGTATGGATGAGGATTTTTGTCCATAGTCTCCAAGGCGAGGCTAGAAAATAGTTTAAGGCCCTGCCTCCTGGATCTATTGATGGGATCAAAGCTTTAGATAATTCCTTTTTAAGGCAGTGGGGAGATAAAAAAGACTTCATGTATTACATGACAGAGTTTGGTTCTTTGAAGAGAAAATAAGGAGAGTCTATCTCTGACTTCTCCAAGAGATTTAATAAAATGTACAACAAAATCCCTGCTGAGATAAAACCCTTTGAAGCCTCTGCAAAGATCACTTATGCTAGCGCCTTTGATCCTGATTTCTACCTCCTGTTGAGGGAAAGAAGAGCCATTAATCTGGCCCATATGCAGGATGCAACAGTGGAGGTAGAATCTAATATATTGGTTGTTGACTGACTCAAGAACACTACTGGTAGAAATATATCTAGGCAGAGGCCTGAAGCTTCTTCATCCAGTTCCTCTCCCCTGCCCCTTCAGACAGATGAGACAGCTAGGGTACTAAAGTCACTTTCTGCTAGAATGGAAAGGTGGGAGTTAGAAGGGAAACCCATGTACAGAAATCCCCAGAATGATGATGGTAGAGGTTTTAAGAGACCTAATAACAATGGACCACAAGCCTTACCAAGGAAAAAAAGGGAAAAAGATAGAGAATATCAAAGGATTCAAACCCCTCTCCAAAATAACCTAGTTACTCATGAGGGAGGGGAGGAAATAAACGATTTTGACCCCGAAATTCATTGTGTTGAAGAAGCTCCTCCTTTTCCCCATTTGACTCATTCTGTATATGAAAAATCCCTAATGAACATCCAAATCCATGAGTTAGGTAAGGGAGAATGGTCTGGTCACACCTCTAATAGATACAACCTCAAGTCAAGAAAGAAAGAAGGAGACTTTAATAGCCAAGACTAGCCCCTCATAGCAGATAGGCCTACTAAATCTGCAGCAATCACTACTAAAGAAAAGAAAACTTAGAGTGCTTCTCTAGTAGCCAAAGAGCCTGTCAATGAGGTAAGGGAAGCTCCTAAGCCTATCCCATCCTTCAATTTTGAGCATGAGATTCAGAAGATTAGAATTCTTGTACCCCTATCTGAACTCGTTAAAAACGAAGATTTCAAAAGGTCCCTCTCCAAGTTGCTACAATCTGAGTCCCCCCAGCTTCCCTCTGACTCAATAAACCTTCAAGATGAAAAGCCAGTAGTCGTCCTAGGGCCCATGGTAGAATATAGAGATGATTCATCCCCTCCCTTCTACACATCCCTGAATATACATGATAAAGTGTTGCATAACTGCCTCATGGATTCAGGGGTTTCCCATAACCTTATGCCCAAGATAGTAATGGAAGAGTTGGTACTGGAGGTGACAAAAGCTTATCATGATTTGTATTCTTTCGACTCAAGAAGAGTCCAGTGTCTAGGAGTCATCAAAGACCTGGTGGTTTCTTTGTTTTAGTTGCCCATGAAGAGTGTGGTCATGGATATTGTGGTAGCAGACGTTCCCCCCAAGTTTGGCATGTTGTTGTCAAGGTCTTGGATTAAAAGACTTGGAGGAACATTACAGATGGATCTCACATACGCCACCATTCCAGTCTTTGGAAGGGAACATAGGAGGTTGTATAGAGAAGCCCAGCTAGCCTATATTGTCAGTGATGAAGCAAACCCCACTAATCATCCCATATTTGCACTTGACACTGATCTAGGGTCTAGTTTGTTACAGATCACTGGAGTTCCTGAGTCCCCTTTACAGATCAGAAAACAACCCATTCGTAATCAGCAGATACCTCCTCCAACCACCTCTGTTTGGAAGATGTTCTTTGACGGAGCTTCCTCCAATATAGGTGTAGGTGCTGGAGTGATTTTTATATTTCCCTGCCAAGAGACCATATCCCTGTCATACAAGCTGGAATTTGAAACTACCAACAACGTGGTGGAATATGAAGCTCTTGTTCTGGGTATGAGGGATACAAAAGAAATGGGAATCAAAGAGGTGTCAGTGTTCAGAGATGCAGAATTGATAATCCAACAGGTCAGGGATATTTATCGGGCCAAGCATCCTCGGCTCAGGAGTTACAGAAATGAGGTATGGGACCTGATTGATAATTTCTTCTCAGCTTTCAACATTACCTTTATCCCAAGGGAAGAAAATACCTTGGCCAACTCCTTAGCAGTCTCGGCTAGTCTGTTCAAGATTCCTTTGCCACCGAAGATCCATGGTGAGGTCGAAATAAGATACAGGCCATCCATCCTAGATAATGTAAAGCATTGGGAGGTATTCGAGGATGATATTGAAATAAAAAAATTTCTCTAGGCCATCGATGAGTTTTCGGCATTGCGCATTGATCAGGATCCTGATCCCAAAGGTGACCCCCCCTCTGAGATATTCTTAAATAAAATCATTAATCACCAGATTATTCAGCTGCCTAGTAATCACAGTCCAAGGGGACTAGTCCCTTTAGAGAGGTTGTTCGACAAGAATGATGTAGTAGTTAATGGTGGTGTTTCAAATAAATATGTTGATACAGCCGAATGAAACATTGGCACGCAAGAGAAACCTAGGTTTATCAAATTATCGAGCAGCTTGACCAGTGAACAGAGGGCGAAATATGCTGAGTTATTGAAAGAATTCGTTGATGTGTTCGCATGGGCCTATGAAGACCTCAAGACTTATGACACATCTGTCATTGAGCACAAGATGCCACTGAAATAAGAGGCTAAGCCATTCAGGCAGAAGTTGAGACAGATAAATCCCATGTTGCTACCTGTCATGGAGAAGGAAGTGAAGAAATTGCTAGATGCCCAAATCATCGTCCCCTTGAGATATTTCGAATGGGTGGCCAATTTGGTCCCAGTAAGGAAGAAAAGTGGAGAAATTAGACTCTGTGTTGATTTCAGGGACCTGAACAGGAGCTCAAGGAAAGACAATTACCCCCTGCCCAATATGGAACAAATACTGCAGAGAGTAACTGGTGCATCTAGGATATCCATGATTGATGGATTTTCTGGCTATAATCAGATATTAGTCATACCTAAGGACAGAGAAAAAACAACCTTCACCACTCCTTGGGGCACATTCATGTATGCCAAAATGCCTTTTGGATTAATGAATGCAGGGGCAACATTCGAGCTAGCCATGGGCATATCCTTCATCGGAGAGAAAGATAAGTTTGTGGTGATCTACCTGGATGACATAGTAGTTTTCTCCAGGTCTGACAGGGAGCACTACAGTCATCTGAGAAAAAAAAAATTGAAGTGTCGGAGGTTCGGCCTATCCTTAAATCCCAAAAAATCTTTGTTTGCTATGAAGGAGGGGAAGCTATTAGGCCATATAGTATCAGAAGAAGGAGTGAGGATTGATCCTAGCAGGGTAGAGGCAATTCAAATCCTGTCACTTCCTATATCCAAGAAGGAAGTTCAGGCCTTTTTGGGGAAGATTAATTTCTTAAGGAGATTCCTCTCAAATTTTGCTGAGTTGGTGAAACATATCATAGCCATGCTCAGGATGGGAAATGAGGTGAAATGGACCGCTAAGCCCAGGGAATCTTTTACCCAAATAAAAAGGGCATTGACTGAGGCACCTGTGCTGATCAGTGCTGACTATTCCAAAGGATTCCTAATTTTCTCTTTTGCTTCTTTTGATACAGTAGCGGCGGTCTTGCTGCAGAAAAATGAGGAAGGGCGAGAACAACCCATTGCCTTTTTCAGCAAGGCATTAAGAGATGCAGAGGTCAGGTATGAAATCATGGAAAAACAGGCCTATGCCTTAGTAAAAGCTCTCAAAGCTTTCAGAGTCTACGTCTTGCACTCAAAGGTGACCGCATACGTTCCCTCAGCCTCTATGAAGGACATCCTTGTACAGCCTGACATAGATGGGAGAAGAGGAAAGTGGATTGCCAGGATCCTAGAGTTTGATCGGGAGATTAAGCCCACTAAGTTGATAAAGGGGCATGGTTTAGCCAAGTTGTTGGCTAAATCCAATTGCAAAGCCTTGGGGATTAGCTTCATCAACGCCCATTCAGAAAATCCGCAAGCTAAGTCGACCAATAAGAATTCTCAGTGTGCCTTACCACTAGCAGCATGCACCTGGTACAAGGATATCTTGTATTTTTACAAGAATTGAAGCCTCCTGATGGGATGGGAAAAAGAAAGGCGAGAGCTTTAAAGCTCAAGGCGGTCAGGTATTGCCTCATTGACCAAGCCTTGTACTAGAAAGACCCTCTAGGGATGTTCTTAAGATGCCTAGACCCGCAAGAAGCCCAGAAGGTGATAATCAATTTCCATAATGGCCTTTGTGGGGGGCATCATTTCTGGAAAACCATAGCTCATAAGATCCTTAGGGCTAGATATTTTTGGCCTACTTTATTCGCCGATGTCTGCAGAGAAATCAGAGCTTGCATCAAATGCCAAAAGTTCTTAGGAAAGCAGCAGCTCAAATCACTGCCATTAAAGCCTATAGTAGCTTCAGCACCATTTCAACAGTGGGGGTTAGAATTCATCAGAGAAATTTATCCTCCCTCAAGTGGTCAACATCGATGGATCCTGACTGCGACTGACTATTTCACCAAGTGGATAGAAGCTACCCCTACCAGGAGTAATTCTCACAAAGTAATTATCAGCTTCCTAGAGGATATCATAGCCAGATTTGGCTGTCCCAGCAAAATCGTCACTGACAATGCTGCCTCTTTCATGTTTGAGCCTTTGGTTAAGTTCTGTGAACAATTTGAGATTTCGTTGATCCACTCTACTCCCTATTATCCTCAAGGAAATGGACTAGCGGAGTCTTCCAATAAAAGTTTGATCAAGCTCATCAAAAAATTATTGGAAGACAATAAAAGGGCCTGGGATTCAAAGCTCAAAATTTCTCTATGGTCCGATCGGGTGACAACAAAGAAGTCTCTGGGCATCTCGCCTTTCCAACTTGTTTATGGAACATAAAATGTTTTCCCTACTCAACTCCCTTTATCCGTGGAAAAATTCCTCCAGGACCTTGAAGGAGAACCTGACCATATGGTCAGAAGGATTCATCAGATGGTGGAAGTTCAGCAGATTAGGGAACAGGTCATGAATAGGGCCTACCATCATCAGCAAAATATCAAGCAAACCTTTAACAGGAAGAGCAAAAAGAAAAATTTCGAGCTGGGTGATCTGGTGCTCAAATGGGATGCACCCAGACAGGATAGGGGCAAACACAGTAAGTTTGATGCCCTTTGGTTTGGACCTCTCAAGATCTCTGAGGTATTTTCAAACAACACTTCCAGGTTGCAGGATTTGGAAGGCGAAGAAGTTTTTGATGGCCCAGTAAATGGGCATTTCTTGAAAAAATGCTTTTTGTAAGCCGTAGGCGGCTTCTTTTGTTTTGTAAATATTGTTTTATGTTTTCTATTTTCAGCTTAATAAATGACTCCATAGCCCAACGGCAAGGCACTGAAACTGCAGAATGAGTTCTTAGAGCATCATAGGGACAACTCTATCCCCCATGGAGCCTAATGTTAGTGACATTATTTTTCTTGGGCTCAAGAATACCCAGGTCTGCAGGTTACACAAGAAGCGCCCCAGCGCAACACAGGAGAATCTCTTTTTCGATCACAAGTCAAGCGAGTGGGCAAATTTTTGATGTCAGCGGCCGAGATCCACCTACAAAACCGATCGACGTGCATCGAGATTTCGGGGCTGCCAGGTTGCCTGGGTTTTAGCACGAAGGATAGCACCAATAGTTCAAGGCAAATTTGGGTCATCCGGTCCAATTGAGACAGGTGGAAGTCAGTCAGCGTATCAGGGATCACTGTTTCGGGAAACGAAGAGCTTCTCATTCTTTATAGCTGAAATCGTCGATCGGTGAAACGCGGAAAGCACCTTTGGAGCCAGGCCCACGATCCTAGCCCCAGGTCACATCAAGCAAGCCTAGGATTAAAAGCAGCCCCTTTCTAAATAGCGGATTCTATCTCGACCATACATCTTAGGGACATGCGGCGCGCACCCGTGCCATGTCAGCATTCGGGAGTTCGAGGGGTAAGCGCTCTTCGTCATTTCACATTTCAAAACCACGAATCTTGAAGTGCCGAAAGTGCCCAGAGTCAGGCCCACAGTACTGCAAAGTAGCCTCAGCCGTTCAACCACAGGAGACACCTGGCACGCGATTAGGCTCCTCGCCTTTTCGCCCATCGCGACTTTGAAATACAAGGAATAGCCCGTCATATTCCTGATGCGCAAGGTGCCAGGAGCGTCCAGGACCCAGGCCCACAACATCACCAAGTCAGTTTAGGGCCGTCGGATCTGAGAGGGATACGTGGCACCCAATTAGGCCATCTCGGTGTTTCGCTCATCGCAGATGTGAATAAGCAAGGATTAACTCCCTCCAGTTGCGAACGTCGAAAANGGGAAAGAAAGGGGGCGTGTGAAAGGGGGCCAAAGGCATCGATTCTAGTTGCCGAAAGGATCATCGTGATCTCCATGCGCCATCTGATCCGACCTCGATCCTGGTTTTTGTTTGGATTAAATGAAGATGTGAAGGGGTGGTTGAGGCCTCTCCTCAGGCATTAAGTGCAAAGTATGG
>SNQJ01S0053247.1:88216-106172 GCA_010110895.2 Picea sitchensis
GGCATTAAGTGCAAAGTATGGATAATCTGGCAAGCGGTCTGCTCGAGAGGGTCCTGTGTACCCATTTTTCTAAAGAATCCATGCGGAATCCTCGACCAGCCGGAGGAAGTTTGCACACGCTAGCTCGACACTTAATGGCCCAGCTACTCCCCTTGCAGGAGCCATGCATAGTTAAGGTGGTGTCTGACAAAGAACACCCATCCGAATTTGGCTGAAGGGACACCAAGCCTGGATAACTGAGCACACCGATGTTAGGAATTTTTTTCTCTAAGTATATACTCAGTCCTTGTATTTTGTAATCATCGATGGTTGAGCAAGGCTCCCGATTGTAAAAAAATTAACAAAGCACTGGTTATTCTAGTTGTGTGTTAACATCTGAGACTTCTTGCCTTATGAATGTCAGTTTCTTTCACGTCTTTGTTTACACTGTATTAGAACGACTCGGAATTGGAGAATCCAGTTGAGTTGTAACTGTCATAGGATGATGTAGATTTGATCACTATAACAGTTGCATTATTTCTAGTCGGTCTTTGTGTTTTTCTTAGCACTAAATGACTTGGAATTGGAGAATCCAGTCAAGTCCCCCCTTTCAATTTCTTGAAGCTCTGAACCAGAGGATCTCGCATTCAGAGTTTTTCTTCTACAAATTACTGAAAGGCCTGTAGCCTGAGTTAGTTTGTCCACCCCTCTCACCAAGTCTTCTACCTGCCCATCTTACAATCAATCTATTGACTGAAGTTAGATCAAGACCTCCTTTGTTCTTTGCATACCAAACCCGATCCCCGAGCTAGAGTGATTCCATCTTGATTCTCTACACATTTGATCACCCATTAAAACTATTGTGACATAAAAACTGATGGGCGCCGGGCTCTACTCCTGTTGTAATCTAGGAGTGACTTCCGTCGCCAACACACGAGATATTAAATAATACCCCTAATTTCACTAGATATTGGTAAATATCTCCCAAAATCCTTTTGTTGAACCCCCCTCCCAATATATATTTGCAATAAAAGAAACCCCTAATTTCACTAGATACCCCTTTTTATACCCCTAAATACCTATAAACCCCTTGAGACCCCACATGCCCCCTAATACCTACAATATATTCATTTTATTTTTTAGAATTAAAAAAACCCGTTTATGAATGAACGTGATAAGATATTGGTCAACATGCCCCCGTGAGAAATCCTTGAGTATTATCAGTTTCCTTCCAAGATCGTGGGGATTCCTTTCCATAAGAATGATAACATCAACATAAAGAAGAATTGATGACTATCCTAGTGAGAGGAGGGCTAACACAACCTGCTTCTTCCAAACAATATTCTATCTTGTCAATGTAAATGCCGAAAAGAGTAGGGGACAAGGGACAACCTTTCTTGACTCCAATATTGTAGTTAATTTCTTTTGACCAACCCTCATTTGTTGTTAAAATTGACAATAACGTTCTCTTACAACCTTATTGCAGTAGTCCTCAACTCGAAAGACACTTTTATCTCTTCCAACCTATCCCAAAGGTTTTCTTGGGAACTATGTCAAAATATTTTCTAAAGTCAACAAAACAACAAAAAATATTGGTTTTAGTATTGTAAAACTCCTCTGCGATGATCCTAAAGGTAACAATATGGTCTAAAGTTGAATGATTTCTCCTAAATCTGGCGTGGCCCTTAGCTCTTTTACCGTGAATTTCTAGCCATATGCTAATGTTCTTTTCCAAAATAATTTCGTATAGCTTGGCTAAAATCAGACTAATCATAATGGTCCTATAATTAGAGGGAATGTTTCTATCCCCATTTTTAAAATTAGGAACAATGAGGCTTTGCGTCCAAGGTTTAGGGAAGCCCTACTCAACTTCTAAATTGAAGAGCTTGTGTATGTGAGGGATGAGGATAGGCCCTCCGATTTTAAAAACTTCAGCTTGGTAGTCTTCAATGTTCTTAGTTTTCCCATTTGCAAGCCGCTTAACCTCGAACTCTATGTCATCCAAAGAAAAAGCTTCATCCTCTATAGGGACAATAGGAATGGTGTCCATGGAATTAGGGAACTCGTAAAGACTTGTAAGGTAGGAATTCTAGTCCCTTAAGGGAATCATATTATTTTCTTTAGTATTTTGGATTAGAATTTTCCTCAAGAACTTCTTAGAATCAAGATTAGATAGTTATGAAAGTCACTCTTGCTTTTTATTGATATAGTACTTTTTTGGGGGACATAAATTTGTTTTGTAAAAATGAATTAACACTATTTAGTTAATTTTCAAAAAAGTATCAAAACATCACCACATGCTTCATCTTAGTGAAGATGTCCATTTCTCTTTCATTCATATTAGTATTAATCTTTTTATTGTTGGTTGATAAACACCATGAGGTAGAGGTGAATTGGTATGCACTAACCAAGTTACAATAAAATTATAATAAAAATTATCCCATTTCTCCCATTTAATTAATTAATATGGATATTTTATTTTATTTTATTTCACTTTTATAAAATCAATTATGATTATAAAAGTGAATTAATATGCACTAATCAAGTTACAATAAAATTATAGTAAAAATTATCCCATTTCTCTCATTTAATCAATCAATATGGTCATTTATTATTGTTATTTTTCATTTTTCCCAAATCAATTATGATAATGAAGATCATACAGTGACATTAAAGTTATTGAATTTCTAAACAATAATTTGGTTTCAATAAATTTGTTGGATTCTAGTAACTTAGGTAGATAGTTAAATTGACAAAGTTTCAATAAAATTATGAGAAAAACCCCCTCAATGTAATCAAATCAACTATTTATTTTCTAAATATATTTTTATTCCTATTTAATATTCCAAGTTCCAACTCTATGAAAAGGGTGTTGTATACATGGAACTCATATCACACCATTTCTGGGGAGCTCCTCAAAATTTGATAAATTGAAAAGTGTTGAAATCATACAATGCATTGTTAGAATTATGATGTTGACCCTTTGAGTGGATTAAAAGCACTTATTATAACAATAGTCTAAACATTTTACTTTTTAGATATTTTTAGTGCATATTTTTTCAATAAATTTTGTTCAAAATTTGCCAAAAAATTTAAAAGAATTACTGAAATTGCAAATATCAATTATTAAAATTATATATACTAAATGTAATCGAAGTTTTTTAAAATCTTGAATTTATTTAGACATTCAAACACACAATTTAAATAATGCAAAATTACAATTTCACTAACAATTTCATAACCCATAATAATTACAAAAAATTTCAAAAAATAAAATATTTAAACTTATAACTTATTATAATTTAAAATTATAATTTAAAAAATATGCAATTGCAACTTTACATGGTATAAATTTTCAAATGAAGATTCTCCTTGTTTTCAAATTTTAAAACCCAAGAAAAAGATGGAAGAAATGAAATTTAGAGTCGCATACTTCATAAACCATATTCCCTCTACGTGTATAATATTCCAAAATCATGGACCATTCAATCCCTTTATAGGAAGGATTCATACAAAATCCATGTTGACGATAACATATAAAGGGCTTTTTTCAAATTTAGTGAACACCTTATCTTATGGAAAGTTATTTTCCTGAAAAAACCAAATAAAAAATTACACTGCATTACGATTCATGTTAATGGAAGTTTGGCACATAAATCCCTAAGAATAATAATCATAACAAGAGAACCATGTGGCATCCACATCATGCTCAAGGAACATAAACCCACCCACATATGGGTTAAGAATTTATTATCTTAAAAATCGTTTTTTAGTAGTTTAGTTATTAATATAATTTATTTATTTTTAATTTATAAATATTTAAAGAAATAAAATCTTTAAAATGTAATTTTTTTATCATATAAAATAAAATTTAAAATTAATAATTTATAAAATAAATATGTAAAATCACACAAAATTTTAATTATGGTTAAAATATTTATATTTATATTATAACAATAATTTTATATAAATATTATATTTATTATATATCTTAAAATTCACATCCTATAAAATTTGATATATAAAATCAAGTATAAATTTAACATATTTTTCTTTTGATATGTAAAAACAAGTATAAATTTAACATCTTTTTCTTTTTATGTGTTTATATAATATAAAAATATGTAAAATGGGGTTTAAATTTAACATCTTTCTCTTTTTTTAAATGTATTTATATAATATTTTTCATATTATATATAGATATTAAATCTATCTATCTATATATATTTATTTGTATTTATATTTACTTAAAATATGGTATTGTTAATATTATCATTACAAATATATTGTGTCAACACATTTTTTAACTTAACAAAATTTTCTTCATATATTGCACTTGTATTGTATAGTAATATTAATATTATGTTTTGTCCAATTATTTATTACTTAAGTTTTTTTTTAATTAAATATTTATTAATTAATAATTTATTTAGATTTAAGAAATAAAAAAATTCACGAATTTCACTTCATAAAAAGGGAAAGCTATTATTAATGTGGAACTACATTTCATTATGGGGATATATCATTATAAGGATATGTCACGTCAATCCCCATTACTTAAATGTGTGGGACTAGCCACATGCTGGATTTTTTAGAACATTCAAGAAGGTTTGAACCTAATCACTAATTGAAGGTTGAGGAAGTTAATACCCTAACCCTAGATGACTACTGAACTATGTTAAATACCCAATCACTAGGAGGAGAAGGGGTTCCATTCTTTTGCATTGTATTTTGTTCCATAACTGACCATAACAATTGAGAGTGGTATTTTGTGAGCATAACAGAGGAGGAGAGATTATGTAGTAGCCATACATGCCACAGTGTCAAAGGAAACTCCATAGAGAGTGTCTCTTTCTTTATACTTGCATTTGAAGAAAAGAGAGCAAAGCAGCCTCACCTACTAGCTGGGTTTTCTCTCGTATTTGGTTTCTCAGGTTATATCTTGTGTTTGTTTGTGGATGGTGTGTGTGAGTATTTGTTTCTGTTCTTTATTTTTTCGTATTTCAACTATTTCATACATTTAAGAAAAAAAATTGTAATTAAAGACTATGAGATCTAAAGGAAATTAACCTTCACGGTAAAGATTTCAGTATTTTATTAGATCTATTGTGACGAACTATGTAGTGGAAAGGCGCAAAACCCTAGCCATGGTCGACGAGTCTATTAATAACAACCCTTGAGATCCAGGAGATGAGAGATTTATGAGGCTAGAAGAGCAAGACACTGACATATCTCGCAATATGTCCCTCCTCATGGCGACTCTAGCAAGCAAGCTCATACTAATCAGAGAAGTTGAAGGCTCAAACTCATAAATTGGACCAGACAAGAAACTGGGGGACAGCGAAGACCTAGAAAAGGAATCATGGAAAGAACCAAAGAAAGAGCAGTCAAGTTCCAGTACCATAAACCCTTCACAATATTTATTCAAGATGGAAGCAAAAGTGGACATAAAGCCCTACCAAGGTGAGATTGATGAAATAAAAATGAATCATTGGTTGCAGCTCAACTAGAAGTTTATTTCAACGTTCATGATATAGATGAAGAACAAAAGATATCATTTTCCATACTAATTTTAGAGGGTCATGGTTTTAATTGGTGGGAAATCCATACAAAAACACTTAGGCTAGAGGGTGATCCTCCAGTAACTAGGTGGGAGGAATTCAAAACCCTCATAGAGTCCCAATTCTACCCTATCGGGTATATAGAGGACCAATGGATCTAGCGGAACTACTTTAGGAAAATGTAAGGGCATAGTATGTTTGGGGGGTCTACATATCCATCTACGAAAGAAAGTGAAGCTTTTCAAGCCAAGGATAGTGGATGAGGCATGTGTACATGCACAATATCTGGAAAACATAGGCCACAAGAAAGGGTATCCAAGCGGTTCCAAGTAGAAAGAGAACCAAGAAGCTTCTAAGGAGGGGAAGAAGAAGTGGAAAGGGGGAAAGGATAAGAAGACGACAACCACTACACAACAATGCAAGGATCCTAGTAACCATTTTAACCATTGCAATATTGATGGGCACACTGAGGAGAAGTATTGGAAACTACATCCAGAGTTGAACTCGAAGAACCGTAAGAAGGATGCAAAGAAAAATAATCTTCTAGCGATGGATTCGAGTAATTAGGTTGAAAGCAGCTCTTATGTGGATTAGAATATTGTCTCCACTTTAGTATAGAAGGAGGTGAATCTGAGTAACCTTCAACACCAGAAAGAGAAGGTGCACGTCGTTGAATTGATATTTAGACATATGTCCAAGTGCATAACTCAAAAACTTTGAAAGACGTTTACATTTGAAAAATGTATTTATTATAATTGTAAATGTAATTTTAGTTATTTTTTAAAATTCAGAATTCATAGTTTATGAAATTTGAATATACAAAATTGTAATTTTGATTATTGTTAAGATATTTATAGTTGTTCTTTTCTCTTTAAAGTAGTGATCTATAATGTTACTGTAATGTAAAGTAGTGATTTACAATGTTACTTTTATGTAAACATTTCTCTTTAATTTATATGATCATAAGATGATGGATATACACTATTGAAAATGAAAGAGGAATTTTCTCGTTTAGGTTTTGTTAAATCTATTTTTTTATAAGTTTTAAAAAGTCACAAATGATATCTATATAAGTAAATTAAAAATGTAAACCTTTCCCATAGTGGTGGGTGATATGATTCACATTGCTCGTTAGATTTTTCTATAGTAAAACAAATTTGGTGAAGTAATTTTCATTTTAAAAAAAATTGTGGTTATCATCTATATGGATTTGGATTTTGTTTTTTTGCAGAAGGTTGTTGTCGAGGTGTAAGATAAAGTTTATCCCAAATAGAGTGGTTTGCATAAAGTTGGGCATAATTTTATTTTCATTGAACTTTTAATTAATTAAATTATTTTGTAAGAGATTTTAAAGGATTTTTAAAATTTTGAAATTTTAAAAAATTAAAAAATATCAAATTAATAGTAATTAAATAGAAAATAACAAATAAGATGACATATAAAACTTCTTCTCAGCAAAGTGTGGTTTTTCTAAAAAGAGAGCTCTGAGATGAAACTTTAGCCTGCATATATGTATTCCTTTCACTCTTCCCATCGGCCCCTAATGAACTACCCTTCAGATCTTTGGTTTATGGCCTTGTCCCTTCGGTCACCAAACCCCAACCATCGAAGTTTGTGAAACGCCTTGAGAATATCCTTGAATTTGTTCTTCCTGCTATGCCGACCTGTTCGAAGGCATTATCTTTATTCGAAAGGGGACTTGTAGGTCAGTTCACCGACCTTTGGTCGTCCTCGCGGGCTATGGAGATATGGGTTCAAAAGAACTGCCAGGTTTTGATTAAAGGAAGAATGGCCCACTATTTTTTTGGATGTGGATTTTACACCTTCTTGTTTGAAACAAAGGAAGACCGCGACCTGATCTTCAAAGGAGGCCCTTATTTCTTCAACAATTGAGGCATGTATCTCAACAAATGGACTTCAAACTTCAACCTCAAGCTCGATGTGCCCTCAATAGTTCCAGTCTAGGTAAGACTTCCTAATCTTCCTCTTCATTGTTGGAACCCTGATTCTCTAAGAAATATTGGGAATTCTTTAGGGAAATATATAGAATCAACAGAACCCAAGGGAAATATGTTTGCATGTGCTTGAATCTGTGTTGAAGTGGATTTAGAAAAGGGCCTCTTGGAAGCAATTATGTTGAAACTGGATAACTAGCAACATATTCAAAAGATTGATTATGAACAACTTCCTTTCAAATGAAAAGCATGCCATGAATATGGGCACTTTGTAAAAGATTGCAAAAATCCAACCGCTCAAGCCCCTTTTAGCCAAGTTCCTGAGGACCAATGGAAAATGGTAAAGAAGAAAATGGCAGGTGGGAGAGCCCCTCCTCCCACTTCCCAGAAGCCTTCTTCTTCTTCACTCCCTTCCTCTACTCATGCTGGTCCTAGTACCTCTGTGCCCCTTATCTAGCCAATTTCTATAGTAGACCCTCCCCTTGCTCCTCCCTCTAGCCCTATCCTCCCCCCGTCATCTTCACCCCCCAAGCTCCAGATTCTAACCCTTTCCTTATTTATCCTAACTCCTTTGAGGTTCTGACATAACACTTTATGTCCTTCGTTGAAGTGGTTTCTCCTTCGGTAAAACCTCTAGGCTCTATTTTCCCTCCAAGAGCTCCCTCAATATTCCCTTCCTCCCTGATCATGCCGATAGCTTCTCAATAATTTCAATCTCCAACACTTGATCAAGAGTCCTCAGAGTATCAGGAATAAATCGATCCAAGGAGAAAACCCCCTTCTAAAGTAATAACAAGAAGACAGGAACAATCAACCTCTAGTGATCAAGAATCTGAAGGGATGGAAGATAATCAAAATAGAAGACTAGGGAGAAGGTCAGCTAAGTAAATTTGAGAAGAGGAAGAAAATAAAGACAAAATTATGAGTGTTCAGACCACGACAGAAAATTCATTCAAAACTGCAAAAGGAAATCCCGAAAAAAGAAGTGGGAAAAGCTCCCAAAAAGGGGGCAGTGGTCAACCCTCACAAGGTAAATAATGAAGATAGTCTCCTGGAACTGTAGAGGACTTGGAAGGAAATTCAAAGTAGAAGAAATGGAGGAATTAATTAGAGAGGAAAATCCCAAGTTCCTCTTAATCCAGAAGAACAAACTTTCAAATACTAAGATGCTAAGTTTAAATAAACAATTTTGGGCCAATAGTACAGGAATAGTAGTAAGCTTTAGGGGAGCCTCTGGAGGTATTGGAATATTTTGGAACCCTCAGGATACAGAAGTGGATCTAGTGGGAAAAATCCAGCACTGGATCCTAGTAGATATTAAATGCAAAATCACAAGCAACACTTACAAAATTTTCAATGTCTATACTCCAATCCTTCCAGGGGAAAGACTATCCTTATGGAACAAGCTTAAGCTAATTGGATCTACATTAGACTTGAGAAACACTATTGTAGCAGGAGACTTCAACATTGTTTTTTTGTAGGAAGAGAAGAGAGGGGTAAACCCTATTTGTGACCTCTAAGAGAAATATTGGAAGATCTCATCTCATAATGAGATCTTTTCGATGTCAATCCTTTCAAAGGAAAGTACACCTAGTCTAACAAATGACTAGGTAAAGATCACATAGTTGCTAGGATGGAAAGATTTCTCATACACAACAACTTTCTGGAAAATAATTTAGACATCAACTCAAATATTCTTCCCTCTTCTACTTCTGATCACAAACCTATGATCCTAGCTCTGGAATAAGCAAAGAATTATGGTCCCATACCTTTCCATTTCAACCCCCTATGGTTACACAAACAAGAATATATGGATATAATAAAAAGGGTGTGGTTAGGTAAAGTGGAAGGATCACCTGCGTTTATGCTTGAATCCAAGCTCAGAGAGGTAAAAAAAGCCTTAAAAATTGGGCAAAAACCCATTACGAAGAGCCCAAAAATAGGAAGCTAAAGCTTAAGAACGAGCTAGATGAAATCTAGAAGAGGATAGAGCAAGAGAATTATACTTGATCTCTCCAAATGCAAGAGAAACAACTTTATAAAGAATTGCCTCAAGTCAATACAAGAGAAGAAGAACATTGGAGATTGAAGTCTCGAAGCCTTAGGCTATGATCAGGTGATAGAAACACTTCCTTCTTCCACAATCAAGCCAAGGACAGACAATTAAAGAACTCAGCCAAAGAAATAAATTCCTCTTCTGGGGATCTCATCACAGATTATGAAGCTATCAAAAGAGAGGCCACTTTTCACTTTCAGGTGTTGTTGTCAGAGGATGAAGATCTTGACTCCCATATCAATGCCACTCTTCTGCAAGAAATTCCCTCTCTAATTTCAAATGAAGATAATCGCGCCCTTTTGAAAGACATAGAAGAGGAGGAAGTCTATTAGGATGTTTGGGGCCTTAAGCTCGACAAAGCTCGAGGACCTGATGGGTTCTCTATCTCTTTCTTCCGAATTTGTTGGGAGATTTTCAAGAGTGATATGTGCAAAATCTCTTCTTGGTCCAAGCTTTGCTGCAAAGTAGGAGGAGCCACCAACTCCTCTTTCTTAGATTTAATCCCTAAAGAAACTAATCCTTCCAATTTTTCCAAATTCAGGCCAATATCTCTATGTAACTCCTCTTATAATATCCTCACTAAAATCATTGCAAACAGGAGGAAATGGATTGTTTCCAAAATAATATCAGAAAACAAAGGAGGATTTCTACAAAAAGGGAAAGCTTTGGACAACATTCTTTTGGTTTAGGAGGCAGTTCATTCAAGCAAACTAAGAAAATAAAGTGGAATGATGGTAAAGATGGATATGGAGAACATGTTTGATAGGGTACGCTACTCCTTACTTTTTGAAATAATGAAGAAATTTGGTTTCTCTAACCCTTTTATTTCTCAGATAAGTGCCTGGATAGAATCCCTTATCAATGGCATACCAGGGTGCTTCTTCCAAAGTAGCAAAGGTTTAAGGAAAGGATGATCGCTATATCCTCTTCTTTATGTGATTATGGAAGACTCTCTAAGCATAAAGTTGGAATCAAAAAGACAAAGTAGAAGGATCCTAGGGATCTCTATAGTCAGAGGAGTTAAGGAGGTCAATCACTCTCAGTTTTTAGATGACACCTTGTTATTAGGAGGAGATTCCATTTTACTAGCTGATAGATTCAATCAAACCTTGTATCAGTATGTGCAAGCATCTGGGAGAGTAGTAAAAAACATAAAATGTTGGATTTATGGATGGAATGTTCCAGAAAGTAGACTCAGATCTCGGGCTGGAAAACTCGATTTTAATTCTCAACCACATGGAGATCATTCACCTATCTCAAGGTCCCAATTTTCCACACTAGATCTAGAGCATTTGACTGGAAAAATATTATAGATAAGATCACGAAAAAAATGAATCAATAGGGAGTTAAATGGCTAAATCCAGCAGGAAGAATTGTTTTAATTAAGTCTGTTCTCTCCTCAATGGAAATATACCAGAGCTTGATTCTTCTAGCCCTGAGAAGTGTTCACCAAGGGTTGAACTCTCTTTTAAGGAAATTTTTATGGCAAGGAGGGACATCCAATACAAAAAAAATCCATCTAATCAAATGGGGAACAATAATATCACCTTATGATCATGATGGGGTTGTTATCAGAGACTTGTTTCTTGTGAACAAGGCTCTGGGAGAAAAAATATTATGGAGGTTGGTGTCCAAAGGGAAATCCTGGTGGAAGACTATCCTATTAAAGAAATACCTCTCTGGGGATAGACAAAGTTGTCTAGATAAGGAACACACCCTGAAAAG
Organism: Picea sitchensis; assembly: GCA_010110895.2. Classification (NCBI taxonomy): domain Eukaryota; kingdom Viridiplantae; phylum Streptophyta; class Pinopsida; order Pinales; family Pinaceae; genus Picea; species Picea sitchensis. Next base: position 99,493 of record SNQJ01S0053247.1, read on the forward strand.
AAGCTCTCCTATATGGAATCTGTGTAAGGAAGCAATGCCTCTAATCATGAAGCAATTAACTTGGATCCTCGAGAGAGGAAATTGTATCAAAATCTAGGAGGATAATATTATGGGAGAACCTTCGTTGGCTACAAGAGATGATTTAAACCCGATTAGAAACTGGATGTCTATGAACAAAATATGATTACTCTCAAATATTTCAGCTTGGGACATAGATGGAACTTGGAAAGATTGGAAAACTCCTCTCTTCCCAAATAAATGCATGGATTGTGGAACCAACTAGTAGCCCTCCTACGTGGGAAAGATCCATACTCTAATTCTTCCCGGGATAAAATAGGATGGGGAGTGAAAGGAGGAGTGTACACTGTAAAATTGGGTTATCAGTATCAATTGAAACAATTACCCCTACCCCCAAAAGAGCCTCATTGGAATGCTATTTGGAAAAGTGAAGCCATTCCAAAAGTGAAAGTGTTCAGCTAAGTTCTCTGCCATAAAAGAATTCTAACAGCGGAAAATCTTAAGAATCATGGAGTAGAAGGTCCTTCCATGTGTGTTCTCTGCAAGCAAAGAGAGGAAACACTTACCCACCTCTTCATCGAATGTGATTTCACTCAAGAAGCTTGGAGAATTCTCCTCTTAGGTTTGGTGTACCCTCCTCTAATGATTACCAGCATCATCAAAGCTTATGCTACATGGCACAAAATATACTTGGGAAGCTTTACCAGAAAAAATTTACTGAAACGGGTATGGGCTATCTTACCTTTTTATGTAAATTGGAAAATTTAGTTGGCCAGAAACAAGGAAATTTTCAACAATGAAGCAATGCAGCCTCAAAGAGTTGTTTCACGGGATTGGGGGTTAATGATCGAAACAATTGAATTAAAAGGAAACTTGAAACAAGTGATTTCTGTTCTAGAGGCTCAAGAGAGGCTTTGGTTAAGCCCAATTTTGAAGAACACAAGCAATAGGAAGCACAATGTAGAAGTTTCGATAGGTTCTTCTCCATGGAAACTCAGAATCCCAGCTAATGAACTGGAAGTTTGGATAAAATCAAGAAACCAATACATTCTTTTCTTTGATGGAGCCTTGAAAGGAAATCCAAGGGTGGCAAGAGCGGGTGGGGTGTTATTCGACCCCAGAGGATCAGAGGTAATCAACTATTCTTTGGGATTAAGGAAAACAACTAACAATCATGCAGAGGCTCTCACAACATGGAAAGGTATGGAGCTAGCAAAGGAAAGAGAGATACAAAACATATTCATAGTAGGATATTATTCTCTTACAATTCAAAGTATCTATCGACAAAGTCTCCCAAGAAACATTATTCTTAGTCGAACAACCCAAAGGATCATTGATCTCAAAGAAACCATGGAATAATTCAATGCCTTTCATGTTCTTAGAGATCAAAATATGAAAGTTGATCTTTGAGAAAACTTGGCTTGCACCTTAGAATAGGGGCACATTCATATTGGGGAGCACTCACGGTGGGACCTGATTCCATAGAACTAGTGTCACCCTCCATGTATCAAGTTTCCTCCACCATGTTTCAAGAGAGAAAGGAGGAACCGATGGTGAATCAAACACCTTTATTGATGGATGAGTCTCAAGGAAGCATTCTCCAGTTAGCGGCCCCAGAAATCCAGCAGGAAAGGAGGGATCATAAAAACTTCCAGGTTTATCTGTGATTATAAATGAAATGTAAATTTTGGTTTATGGGCAGTAGTTTTGTTAGAATCTACAGTAGTCATGATGCCCAATTTGTAAATTGTCATACTTTAAGATATATTTTTTCCTTTAGTATATCATGTAATAGGATGAATCAGGCTCTAGAGACAAAACTCTTGAATTTTTGTAAACTTTTGGAGTTTGGATGGTCAGGCCACAACCTCCCCTTTTATTTTTAATATAAAATGTTAGCACCAAAAGTCACCTCTGGAATACAGCAGAGGTAAGCCTGATACCCATCAGTTTATATGTCACAGGTTGGTTTAAATGGTGGTGGTCAGTGGACAAAACTTAGCACTAGAATGATGTTACAACACAAAATCGGACCAGAAAAGCACAGGGAAGTGAGGGCCATATTAACTTCAGTCAGTGAGTTGAGTTTTAAGGCAAGCAGAGGGAAGACTTGGTGGGAAAACGAGAATAAGACTGCTTTGGGCATCTGGCCTTCCAACATCTTGAAGAAGATAAACTCAGGCTCGATGATGCTTTCGAGCCCAGGTTTCATACAATGAAATGTGTCTTCAAAGGACATAGTTCCAACAATGCGGTGATCAAACCTTCATCACCATGAAGTTGCAACATCTCGACTGGATCCTCCAATTCCGAGCTATTCAGTGTGAGAAGGAAAAAGGAAACATAGGAAACTAAGTAAAACTGGTGAAAACATTGCATTGATCAAACCTACATCATCCTACATCATCACAACCCTCGATTGGATCCTCCAATTCCGAGTGTCTTAACACAATGTTTACAGAGAGATGGAAAGAAGATGACTTCTATTAACTGAAAGTCTCAAATCGATTACATAACTAGGCACAACTCTGGTGTTAAAACATATTACAGAATGGGAGCTCTGCTCAACCAAAGACCACTACAAAATGACAAAACCCCATACATATACTTAGAAAAATCATAATCAACAATAGAGGTGTGCTCGAGTTTCCATGGCGCAACATCTTCTCAGTCAGACTGGGTCGGAACTCCTTTATCAGACGTAGCCTTAACTCGGCATGGGCTTTGCAAGAAATTTTATGACAGGGCGATCTTGGGCATAAATCTCTACCTCCCGGCCAGTCCTTTCTAGATTTCCATTCATGGAGTGAGGTGAAAGTTCAAAAACCTCCTCCTGCTTCATTTACTTCTTTGCAGGGATCAGGATTGAGGTCGAGTCGATTTGGCACCTGGAGAACGTGGTGACCCCTTCTTTGTGGCTAACTGACGTTTTGGCCCTTTTTGCGGCTATTTCTACTACTCCACCTGACCTTGGGCTAAGACCATGGGCCAAAAATAACCTCCCAAGGTGTTTCGGGACTTCTTCTTTTGGGGATTTTTACTCCCCCTGCCTTCAAATTTCCCAGTGCCCAAACTCGCGAAACGAACCTCTATAGAATTTCAGGGATTCTCCCACCGGGATTTCTCATTCCTCTTCCTCCAAAATCCCTGACACCAGATCCTGTGAAGTTCTCAAATACTACCACCTATCCCCAGGGATCGACGGCCCAAATATTCTTTCATCGGATGGCCACGATCACTCGTCACTCATTGAGCACTTAAACTCAAGTGGCCCCCACTTTCCAACCCTGCTACATTGTGACCAGGTGCAAGGACCGTGGGGCCAACCCAATGGCACTTTGGCATTTCATGTTTTTGCCATTCCTAATGCAATGGAGGAGCAACCCCCTTTCATAGAATCGCGATAGCCGAAATCGTGGTGGGGTGTAATAACGCGCCACACGTTTATTGCTTGAACAGCCCAAATTGGCATGGCTATCACTTCAATGTGTGTCCACCGTGGCCATGCACCCCTCGTCTTCATTGGCCCACTCCTTTCAATATGACCATGGGCTATGACCATGGGCCAAGCTCCCGGGGCTTCGTATTTCGGGGTGTAAGGCTATGGGTGTTCTTGCTAACAGAAACCCCGAAATGCCAACTCTTGGGATGGCACAATTGGCCGCCACCTATCCCCCGCCTGGATCAGATGACACAAATTAAATCATGACTTTGGCCATAAGGGACGAGCCCTGGCGCTAAACTTTGGAAAACTCCACAGCCCCGGTTTACCCGATGACCGTCGATCTGCCTTGATGATAGATCCTCGGCACTGAAACCAGTCTTTTCCTGCTCGCTTGATCTGTGTCACTGGACTGAGTTGCTTGAGTGCTAAGTTTTTTTGCGTTCTGCGCTTGGGCGCTTCTTGTGCAAACCGCAGACCTGGATACCCTTTTGCCTATAACAAGAATTGGTTGTAACATAAACCAACAACCATTTCTATAAAATAATAATAATAATATTTAAAATTAAATCCAAAGAAATAATTTTTTATTTTATTTTGAATAATCATTTTTTCATGCATTTGAAATGATAATGAAGATGAAGATGATTAACATCCACTAAGACCAAATTGGTTTATCAAACCTTAAAAGGGTAAGAGATTACTTGTAATTCTTTAGAATTTTTTTTGTGCTCTAAAATCATTAAGAGAAGCTTTCCAAGATCACCATAGTTTTGTTGAGTGAAAAGGTTAAGAAGGTTGGTAGTGTGACAAATATTTTGAAATTGAAATCTGATTTAGAAATAGATTGGACAATCTAAGAGAGAGTGATTTTCATCTTCAACTCTCTTAGTGTCGCAAAGGTGACACATTCTTTTATCCCATGGCATTTTAGGAATTGACTAATGTTCAGTTTCATTATGGAGTTCATGAGAGTTTGTTCTTATCTTAGCAATGCTTATTTTTTTCTTTACACTTGTCAAAACAAAGATATAATTTTGATCTTCTAGATTATGGTTGATTACCTCCTTATAATACCTTAATTTTCTTTTTTCCTCTAACTCTCTATCACACCACATTCTCTCTTTAAATTTTGATTTAATAACATTTTCAATAGTATCCTTATTCTACAAATTGGCCTCTTCCATGATTCCCCAATGTATTAGCTAAGACTAGGCATATTTATGCCACCCCCGCTTGAGTCGAAAGATCCAGATCTCGAGGGATGAGATCTGGATGGCTTGAATGTCGAGAGAGGAGGAGCTTAGACATGTCAATATTGCATGAAAAGAAGCATGGACAAAAACATGTAAATGAAGTACTCGGGAGGTGAGGCTCAAAGRGGAGCCTCACCTCTAAAACTAATTACTAGTAAATSACTCAGAGCTAATTAATCTCACAATGAACAATAGAAAATATGAGAGAAGCCAAAATGAGTAACTTGATATTATGAGAAGGTTTGTTAGGCCTTTATATAGCATTACAAAATGGTCCATTGGACAAAGTAAAAAAGGGATCATTAAATGAGTCTCTATTATTATAATAAATCTAACTACCCAGTTAACTAAGTAGTGGAAAATAAAACCCAATACAATAATGGAAAGAGCTCATTAATTGAATCTCTATTATTATAATAATAGATCTAACTACCCAGCTAACTAAGTAGTGGAAAATAAAACCCAATACAATAATGGAGAGGTGGGACTCTCTTTGACCCATATGGGAAACCTGTTAGCCCAATTAATTAACAAGGAGGTGGGTATCTCCTTGATCCACACAGATAATATATTAGCTTTATAGCTTTATGACTTTTGCATCTGAATTTGGACCATTTGCCACCTAATATTCAGATCATTCCTCCCCCTTTAGAAAATGATGGTCCCCCATCATTTCACCCATGCTACAAAGAAACCCATGAGTACAATGTTCTAATTCCCAATGAAGGGAAGGGCTTTGTGTGGTTGACCCATAATAGTTTACATTAATAAAATGAAAAAATCATGACTTTGGAGGCTTTGAATATCCTTGTACAAATGTATTCATAACTTTTGCTATATGTGATGAAATATAATTCCGTCGAAGACCCATTTGAGATAATGAAGAGATATTTCCATCAATATATGGAAATTGTTCTGAGGTGGCCCATGGAGTGATAAAAATCTTGTTGAAGTGTCAATGACGCACAACCATTTTGGAAGAAAAACATGCAAATATTCAATCAGTGATATCTCTCAAACTAGGAAACGAAATGAAATTTCGTAAAATACCCATTTGAGTTGACGTAGAGACCTTTCCATTGGTATAACATAAGTGCTCAAAGGTGTCATGTGGAGTGATAAAACCAGGCCAAAGTTGAATGGCATTCAGCCACACTATTTATATACATGTGTTGCTTCAAGCAAGAACATCTCACAAACTAGACATCGAAATAAAATTCCGTGAAATACCCATTTGAGATATTGAAGAGATTTTTCAAGCCATATGTGGAACTCATTCTTTAGTTTTCTGACTAGGGAGAAAAATACCATTGAATATTTTGGTACGCGCTACCTCCTTGGATCAAATACATGTTGAGATCCAATCGATGATATCTCTCAAACCATGAATCCAAATGAGATTATGTGAAATACCCTTTTGATATATTGAAGAGATATTTCCAATGAGCTATGGTAGAGCCTCTGAAATTTTGTGTAGAGGTTGCAACACCTATTTGAATTTGGCTAAGTGTAGAGGGACACAAAGGATGCTAAGGGTTTGTACAATAACATGGGTTGTTGTAGAGGTTGTGGAACCTCTATGGGCAGCATGGACACCCTGCAAATTTGTTGAAAACTTTGCAAACCAATGGATGTCGTGGATCCATGTATAGATGTAGTGAATCCATGTATGGATGTAGTGAATCCATGTATGGTTCTCCTTGTAATGGTGAATGAATATCCGAGGGTAAAAATATTCCTGTAGTGCTTGTGGACCAACTGTGATGCTTACAATGTATGTCCCATCAAATGGATTCCTATAGTACCAAAAAGGAGGTTGGTTATTGTTGCAAATGTTTGAACCTGAAACATGCTTCAAACCCTTGTGCTGATGAAGAGCATGCCCTCTTTGATACCACTGATCCAGATCTCGAGGGATGAGATCTGGATGGCTTGAATGCAGAGAGAGGAGGAGATCAGACGTT
>SNQJ01S0053247.1:119214-133394 GCA_010110895.2 Picea sitchensis
GACAACTATTGGGCTATGTTAAATATCGAGTTGCTAGGAGGAGAAGGGGTTCCATTCTTTTGCATTGTATCTTGTTCAATAGTTGAGCATAATAGCTGAGAGTGGTATTTTGTGAGCATAATAGAGGAGGTGATATTATGTAGTATCCATATAGGCCACAATGTCAAAGGAAACTCCATATAGAGTGCCTCTTTCTTTGTACTTGAATTTGAAGAAAAGAGAGTAGAGCAACCTCACCTTCTAGTTGGGTTTTCTCTCCTATTGGATTTTCCAATTTATATCTTGTGTTTATTTCTGATGGTGTGTGAGCACTTTTTTTTGTTCACTATTTTTTTTATTTAAGCTATTTCATACATTTTAAGAAAAAAATAATAATTAAATAATTTGAGATCTAAAGGAAATTAACCTTCACAGTGAATATTTCAGTATTTTGTTAGATATGATGTGATGAACTATCCAGTGGAATATCTACAGTGGTTTAAATATCATTAAGTACTTTGGCCAGTGATTGGATAATTATTTGGGATTCTCCCTCTAACACTACATTGTAGAAACTCAAATCAAGAACAATTTTCAAGCCACTTACCATATCCATTAGTTCAACTTCGTTGTTTGTCTAGTCACCCAAGTGGTAGAATAAATGCATAGAATGTTTCCTTTATTATTCTTGGACACTCAAACTACCCTTGAGCGACCCATAATACCTTTTTATGCCCCATTGAAGTTGATTTTGACAAACTGTGGAGGTGGTGGACTCCATGATTCTATAGGAGGGGATTTGGAGTGGGTGATGTGGTTGGGTGGAACTGAGAACACTTGTCAGAGTTCCCAATCTTCAATTTTTTTTCAATGTCTTTGGGTTGTATAGATTCTCTAGGCTAGGGGAGACTTTTGATTCTTTCTTGGATACTCGTTTTGATTGTTCCCCATAGCACCTCTCTATCCCTTCTATTTCTTTTGAAGATATGATTGTCATGCTCCTTCCATATCGTCCACAATATGAAACCTAGGAAGAAAATCCATTCCTTATTGAGAATGACATTTTCATAGGGAATTATTTTCTAGTCTTTCAGGGATCTAAGAATATTTTTTTGTATTCTATTTGCCTGTCTAAACAATTCAACTTCATGATCCAACAATAATCTTTCATCTGGGAATCCAGTGAAAATGTGTTCAATGCTTTCCTCTACCATACTACACATGTGACATAATGATGGACCCTCAAAGCCAAAGAAATGTAGAAAATTTTGGCTATTGCTCCTAGTTCTAGATCTAGTGCCAGTTTTTTTTTACCTTTTCTAGGCTACTAAAGTTTGTTGCTAGTGCATAAGTCTCTTTCATGTTGTAGTTCATAGATCCTTGAGTACCCCATCTAATGATGTCTTGCTATGGATCTATACTAATTCTTCTAGGGCATACAAGGTTATCAAGAAGGTTTTGTGAGTGTTCATCCACTTTTATAGGCCATTCCAATCTTGAGATCCAAGGTTTGAAGGAATTAAGAGGATTTTTTTCATGTACCTTCCAATAGTGGCTAGCTAAAATCTAGCCCCAATTATGTAGAAATGTTTTTCTTCCATTAAGGTGGCATTACATGATAAAATGTTTCTTTGTTTCCATGAAACATACTAGAAGAGGGTTTTAGAGATGTTCTTGAACTCCCAGGAATAGTGTTTCTATACCATATGCTTGTTGATCCATGCATTATTCAAAATGAGAGATCATGTACAAGATCCTTCTATTCAAATTAGGATTTATTATTCAACATTACCTAGATATCTTTATCACCATATCTTACCCCATAATTCATTTTTTTCATTTAATCCAACTCCACCATGTCCTATCTGGGAGTACTTTGCTTATGATGAAAAGATCTTTGATACATAGTCTCCTTGTCCATTTAGGGAGACATACCTTGTCCAAATCCATGTGAACCCAATTTATTTCCCTACTTGGGCCGCCCCATAGAAAGGATCTCTATAGGTTTTGAAGTTGCTTCATGATTTTGGAAGGAGTTGTAATCTTGGAAAAAAGATAAAGAGGCATGAATTGTAGTACAGATTTGGTAAGGAGGATTTTCTTAAGAAGTGAGAGGAAACAAAAATTCTAGCTTTACAGTTTAGTGAGGAGTTCTTCACAAGAGGATTTTTTGAGATCATTGGAAAGGAGAGGAGCCCCCAAATATTTTGAGGGTAGATTTCCTTGTTGAAAACCCATGATTTGGAAATACTACATTGGATGTTTAGAGGGGTGTTGAAAAAATATATGAAATATTTACCTTGATTTACCTGAGATCTCGAGGAAAGAGAGAATTTGTCAAGTATTCCTTTGAAGGAGTTGGATTCTCGATATGTTGTTTCTCCCATTAGAAGGTTGTTGTCCACAAATTGAAGATGGGAAAAAGGGTCAACATGTTGGTTCAAAGTTATCCCATTGAAAGAACCAATCACTGGTGCTTATTTGATGTTGTGTCTTAGAAATTCTACCAAAAGGATGTATAGAAAAGGGGATAGCAAGGGATAACCTTGTCGGATCCTATTGGCACACAAAATTTTGGGTAAATATCATGCACACACAATTGAAGTTGTGTGTGTTGATTCCAGTTTTGTGCATGCTCAAGCAACTATGCAAGGGATGATAGGAAGCACACACGTCAGATAAAATTTTGTTAATGCACTTCAATTCAAGTTATACCAATGTGCATCAGTCTGAGCTTTGTGATGTGCACCTGAAATAAAGAAGGCACTACATGCATGCTAGAATCAAGAAAAAATCTTTAAGAAATATCCCCGAATGATTACTACAGGCAGCAAAAGGGAACGTGGAGTAGTAAGAAGATGAGCTAGAAAGGTAGCTGATATTTCCATGGTTCCAAAAAGGCTAAATGGAATGCATGCGGGTGATAGAAGTGTGCAAGACTGGCAACCAGACGATTGAGTGGGGTAGAACTAAAATTTACAGAGCACGAGAGCCGTGAATCATATAAAAGGGAGCAATGAAAATCGAAAGAGAGTTATTCAATTGGTTGTTGGTTGATAATTGTGGGTATTGTTGTTATTGTTGTTAGTCAATGACCTTGGTCTTTCTATGAGCCTATGTTTTTTAATGTCTCTGATTGTAAGTTTGAGTTTGTCATATCTATAGAGTTTGAAGGGAAGTGCATGACGATATGTAATGTAATGTTGGGAAAATGTATAAGAGAGAAAGGCTTTGTTGTTGTCAATTGATGAGTTTATTAATGTATGTATGTGATGGTTGAGAGAAGATAGTAAAGTTGAAGTGATTTTGGTCTTACGATGTGTTGATCATGTGTTAATTGAATGTTTGTGTTGTTTTTGTATATTGTTAGTTGTTAAGTAGGTTGCAATGGACTATATGAATCTCGACCCGGATGTATTTCTATGTAATTAGTCCTTCATCACTAACACAAGATAAAATGGACTCTGTGATCCTCATGGCATCCCAGGTGAGACCTTATTCATTCTTTAGCTGGGGATTGATATACTGATGCCTTGGGGTTTTTTTTAGTCAACTCTAGAAAAACCCTGGGTTCTCAACCCCCAACATTAAGAAGGATGCACACAAGCATGAATGGCCCAAAAAATGGTTTGATACTTGAAGGTTTTGTATTGAATGATGAAGGGAAAGAATGAGGTGGTATCCATCTCGGGAAGAAATTCAAGATTGGTTGACTGCAAAAGAAGATGAGTTTGCACGGTGGGAAACTCAAGGTTTAAATACCAATGTGAAGTGATGGAAGGACAAGTATATTTACTATGATATGCATGAACTTTTCATTATTTAATTTCTCTATCTCTTGTACAAATGGTTGAAGAGCTATACTGCTACTAATACTTCTTTGAGGCCGCAAAAACCATTGGTTTGGGATCAAGTCACGATCGATATGATGAAGGCATTAGATAACAAGTGGATTCAAGCCATCAATTTTTGGTTTTATTAGGTGAAGGAAGGGTATATAATTGATTTTGTTGTTGAGTACACTAATTATTTCAACGAGGTTGAAAGAAAGCTCATGGAAGGTCCTTGGAGAAGATTGTTAGAAGAAATCCCACTCTTGATAAATGTTGTTCATGGAGAAAAGGTTTATCCACATGGATCCTGATAGGATGGTTGAATACACTCCCCTAGTGCTAGGGGGGGTGAAAATATAGGAGAAAAGTAAAATAGGAGATGGAACCATTGAGGAGGATCCATAAGTTGTTAAAATGAGGTGATAAGTAGGATGGACCCATAGGAGCAAAGGAGAGAGAGAGTTGAAATATATGAAAGAAGAGTTGAGTCAAGGAGGAGAGTGGAAAATATAAGCAGAAGGAAGATACCAAGGGGTGTGTGACGAGGGGTCAAACCCAGAATGAAGAGGAAGGAGACTGAACCAAGAGGAAGTGGAGAAGAGTGTGTTGTGCAAGAAAGGAGCACAGATGAGGATAGGCCTACGAAGAGTCTGACATTGAGAGTAGGGTATCCAGTGAATATACCGGTATTAGTGGTAGTATGGGCACATAAGACAAGGTATGAACCCCTTGGCTATTGAGGAGTGCCACACTTTGGAGGAATATAATGCATAGAGTAAAGGCACAGAAGTAGGAGAGGAAGATGGAGGATCCCCTAGTGGTGGGGGAGAAGAGTTAGCAATAGTAGATGGTCTTGTGCAAATGTAGGTAGGAAACTCTCTGGGTTCCCTCACAAGAAATGTTAGAAGAATATGGAGTTATCCCTTACGCATTTGTAGCCAAGAAGAAAGAACAATAGAAAATAAGGTGATTGGAATAGAAGCAAGAGTAGGAGAAGAAAGGAGAGAAGTGATGAGTGAAGAAGAAGATGAAGTTGGTGCTATGTCTCTAGGAAGAGTATTAGTACAAAGATCCCAAACACCCCACAATGATTTTAGAGGACATAGTTTGAGATTAAGGATGGAAAATAAAGATAATACCCTGAGGTTACCCGTGTTCTATGGAGCAGGTAGAGATGATGCAGAGAAACATTTGTTCACCTGTGAGGTGATATGGTCTGTGAAGAGGATCACATAAGAGGCATCAACTATTGCGCATTTGGAGACCACGTCCAAGGACATATTCCTGACGTGGTAAATGAAGTACAAGGCCACTACACCAATGGGACAGATGAGGTCCTTGATAGAGATCAAGAGATATTTTCTTAAGGAATTTCAAAATCCTAAGTTAGAGTCTCAATGCATTACAGAGATTGAGGAGATTAATAAAAAACCAGGAGAAACTATGTGGGATTATGACCAACGGATAAGTATTTTGTTGGATAGGTTGATGTTCCAGATCCAGGATGTGCATCATAGAGAATGGTTCATTGTAGAGTTGATTCCCCATATATGAGTCCTGCTTACCCAACAAAAGGTGACTACTCAAGCAGAAGCAATGGAAATTACGATGCGCTTGGAGGCTACACCAGAAGGAGGAGAAACACCATGATGATGTGGTTGCAAGATATGGCAAAGACAAAAGTCATGCATAGGAACGTATGGTTCACAATGTGTAGGTTAGAGGGGCATCGTAGAGATGAATGTCCTACACTGGGAAACTATATATCAATAGGTGTGCTAAGTCTATTTTCAGTTGGACCTCGGGAAGAGTGGTGGAAAGTTTGCAGGAAGTGGGGCCATATACCACCCCACTACCCCACATTGGAAAAATATCAAAAGACACGTAATACTCCATTCTGTGAATTCTACAAGTCCAAGGGACATGATGTGAACAATTGTTGGTCACTCCAGTAGATGCAAGGCCATACCCACAATGTATTATGGGTTCAAGAGGAATGAAAGGGTGGTGATCGTGGTCGTGCTGAGAGAGGTGGATATCAATGAGGTCCCAGAAGTGGATATATTCATGGATGGGGATATGGAGGAGGAGGAGGTAGACCCCCCACTTGTTTTAACTATGGATAAATAGGCCATGTGTCAATATTTTGTACCAAACCGCATGCTCTTTGTGGGTACTGCTATATCCCCAAGCATGTTACAGAATATTGTCCTGACTTACTAAAGAAGTGGGAAGAGAAGAAGGAACATCGAAACATGGTGACTGTAAAGTTACCTGGTAATCAGAAAAAGTATAATGAAGTTGATGTACGGGTGATAACCCGAGGTAGAGAAAATATGGGAATGGACTTCGAGCATGGTGAAATCTCAAGTAAAAGGCTAGAGGGGAAGATAAGAAAGGAAGTGCAACCCCCTCCTAAGTTTGATGTTGCTCAGTAGAAGCAGTTTCTATGCGACGTGCAAAGATCCATATAGGAAGAAAGAGCATGAGAAAAGTTGCAACCCATGACATAGAGATCACTTGAGGAGGTTCAGATCCATGAGGAAGAACAACGAGCAACGCATAGGTCACTGGAAGAGGCTCCCACCCATGAATAATTGCAACATGCCACACGAAGGTCATTGGAGGAAGCTCGCATGTGTGAATAAATACAATGCACGATGCATAAGTCCTTGGAAGAGGTGTGTAGATAAGAGGAGTTGTGACACATCGAAAAAAGGGAAACCAAAGAACACTTACATGAGAAGATGAAGCACACTACATGAATTGGATCAACAAAAAAATACTGAGGACCAAGTAAGTAACTTCTTGCATTTTTGTTTAAGATTGTTAAGTGATCTTGACGTTGCACAAAACTTGATGCATATGTTAGCAACATGCATGGGGGAAGAAGGGACAGAGAGAGTTATATTAGCGCCCCCTACTAGAAAGGTATCTATGCTATGTTAGTAAGCATAAGTGCACATGAAGAGAGTTCAAGATGACAACTGAACTTGGTAGTTATGAAATGGATGGGGTCATGTTGGATCTCTGTTCTGACGTGAACATCCTACCAAAAAATTCATGGGAGTTAATGGGTAAACAAAACTTGGTTTGGTCTCCCATTCAATTGTGGTTGGAAAATCAGTACAAGATCTACCCTATAGGATGATTAGAGCAAGTTTAAGTAAACATAGAAGGGGAGAAGACGAAGGCTTATTTTGAAGTGATAGAGATTATGGATGATTATGATCCCTATCCCACCCTACTTGGCATTGATTGGGCCTTTGATAATAATGTTGTGTTGAATCTAAAAAATAAGCATGTGTCATTTAAGATTGACTCCCTATGCATGATCACACCTTTGGATCCTAATGAAGGGGACAAGTACAATGAGTTGGTACATGAGGATGCACAAAGCTTAGTTATTGAGAATATATACAAGATCATCAAGTGCAAAGAAAATTATGTCAATCCCTTAGCGAATGGAGAACTGATTTGGAGGAGCATGAAGTCATATGACACTGATTTAGATGACACCATGGAGAGATGGCAGCATAATATGTGTTGTAACCTAGGTCTACACCCCTATCTCTCTCTCTCTTTTCTCTATGCCTTCATCATTTTTTCCTCTTTAGGTTGGTTAAGTCAGTTTACCATTTTTGAGCAACTTGGTTCTTATTCGTTTCTTTCCTATTTAAATCTTTGCACATTTTTGTTTATGTTTTTCCTGAAGGATAAAATACATGTCGTATTTGGTTCGGAATGCTTGTCATCACATTTTTCATTGATTGAGCTCACAACAAGTTGACCAAGCAATTTTGCATGCACAAGAAAGGCCCGTAGACAAACACAACAATCCAGAGCTGTCAATTTCAGATTCAGATTGTGGGAACAGATAGGTTAACTTTCAATGATGGTGATCCATCAGGCCAATCAGATTGACGGCTTTCATGTATTCGGAGTGTCAAAATCGCACGGGGTTTAACATCAAGAATCACCTGAAGTCCCAAAGAGATGAAATCCCAAAGTCCCGAAGAGACGAACTAGCCGAAAAGCTGAAGAACCGATCACCCAAAGTCCCGAAGAGCCAAACTCCTGAAGTACCGAAGATCCAAACTAGGTGAAGAGCCAAAGTCTTGAGAGCCTACCAAGTCACTCTGGGCCTGTACTACTCCGAGAGAAATTCATGCCTCACATTCAAAACTCCTAAAGCCCAAACTTTCGAAGTGAATCTGGATCATTGATCTCAAATCGACAAGAACCGTTGATCCTTGCAGTAGGTAAATATCACCTAGATCACAGATCGTAATCAGATTGATGGCCACACTTCATTGCGGTGACGTAAACTGCCCAAACATTAACTTTCTAGAGCGGTCCTGCAATTGGAACCATGGTATTGTTAGAAGGGTACGTGGTAACTTGTGGGGGATTGCAGGCCCAAAAGTTGTGTGGACACAAACCACCCTCAACAACTTCTACAATCATGTGCTTAAATGACATTAGGTCACTTCATCACCTCCACTCACACTCCCGCTACCACTCAACTTTCTCCACCTGTATCTTTCACTACATGTCTCCAACTCCATACTCCCGATACCTCCATCATATTCACACCTCCTCTCATCTTTTTACATATGTCCTCACAGGTCATCTACCCTTATGTCCACTCATCCCCCCTCCCCATTGGATGCTTGCATCCACGTCTCCCTTCATGATCATTGGGTCGTCAACCATTCCATCGAAGCTATTCACAAGTATAGATGGTAGCTAACGGGGTCGACGCAGAGTGTGATTAGCTGTCGAAATCTTTGTCACAAACAGAGAACATGGAGATCGTCCCAGTTTGACGCAACTAGTCCCAGAACACTTATGAAGACTACCTTCTTCCTCAAGAAGATATCTTCCAATACAACCAATTGTCTCTGGTGGCCTTTAGCTCACAGGCATGCCATCGTTCAATGCAGAAATCCATTCTACCACTCCGATTCTTTTTCTGCCAATCTAAGTTCGTTCAACACATGCAATATTTTTTCCAGTAGCAGTTCCTGTTGTGCCATTGCACACTCTTTTAGATTAAATAACAAGTGGTCTTCTATGTGTGATAAGAACCACTTGTTACCAGTTAATTTTAGTACAGAATTTGCATGCTGAACTCCATGCAAAGTCAGTTATATTAGTGAGTCTATCTTACAGTCAGTAAACTAGAATTAGGTCTCAGTCCCCTAAGAACGAGAGCCTCTGCAACGCTTTTAAATAGTTAGTTTTTGGATATCGTTAGGGTCAAATATTTTGGGAAAGAATAACACTACATCATACTAGTTGGACCCGTTCTATGTATGGTTTAAAGCTCTCTACTCGGTGAACATACTCTTTATGACAGTGTTTGTCTCCAACTCTTCATGTGTTTTTTATCTTATCTTGAATGCAGTTTTTTATTTGTGCAAAGTACATGTCATTTCCTTTCAACTATTGTGTAATGCGTCTTTATTGATATGCAACCTGTGAAAACAGCTAATGATTGGTGAAGATTTTTTTGTATCGCAACTTGAAGGAGTAATTGTGTCTTGATACATGTTTAATGTCTTGAAATGATATTTTAAGTATTGAACTTCTTGCAGCAGATTATTCATTGAGTAGTTTGTTGTTTCCCTTTGTTTTCTATTATTTCACTAGTCTGGCATTAGTGTGCCACCATTCAAGGAGGACCCTCATCCATATCATTTTTCCAACCCAAACTTGCTTTTGTCTTGGCATAACAACTCTCTGACCAACCAACAAAAAACTAAAAGAAACAACCATTCTAAACTGATAGGTGGCCTAGCTTTTCCCTTTAGCAGTCAGGTGCAGACCTTAGGACCAACATCTTCTGGCATCATTGCTGGGGAATGGAGTAACGAAACAACTTTCCCTGGGAGAACAAAAATTAATCAGCTCTGACCTTTGATGGTGAAAAAATATCAGACACAGATAGACTGCCATCTTTCACCTGGCGACTTCACTGAGTAAAATTTAAAGAAGAAATATCAGCGCCCAAAAAAGGATTCAACAAATCCAAAATTGAGCACAGTAAAGCCTCCAAGGCTCATTCTAACCTTTCGAATAACACAATAGTCTCTAAGCTAGATAGGCAACTAAAGAAATCCATTGTAGCTCAGAGGTATACTTCCCCCCTCAAGGGTAAAGCTGCACAGAAAGAGCGTACGTCTAATCACAATCACAAGCAGCTTGAATTTGATAGCCCTGAGAATCATAATTCCAAAGGGGCTCAGACATCTTCAACTCATGATTCCACTTTAGCATCGAGTCCTACATCTACCCCTACATCTCCCATAAATCTTCATATTCCTATTATTCAATCCATGGCCCGTTAACATGATGGATGCCATAATTGTTGCCAGATATGCACCCATAGTTCTCCCTATAGGATTGCATGCCTTCCCAACCACAGATTACATGAAATAGTTACCAAGATATAATGGGGAAGGTGAAGTAACTGTTGAGGAACATCTGGTAGACTTTTACACTTTTGCAGACAACTTTAACATTGATTATGCAAATGTCTGGATGAGGTTGTTTGTACAGAGTTTGGATGGGGAAGTCAGAAAATGGTTCAGGGGTCTTCCTCCATCTTCCATTGTAGATATTGAGGCATTAGATGAAATTTTCATAAAGCAATGGGGAGATAGGAGAGATTACCTCTACTACATCACTGAGTTTGGGGCCCTAAAGAGAAAGAGTGGTGAATCCATTTCAGATTTCACAAAGAGATTTAATAAGATGTATTGTAGAATCCCAGATGAAATCAAACCAACTGAAGCCTCTGCCAAGATCACTTATGCTAATTCATTCGATGCAGAGTTCTCCCTCCTCCTGAGAGAGAGAATATCAACCACACTATTTTCCATGCAGGAAGTAGCCATTGAAGTCAAATCTAATATTTTGGCATCAGACAGACTAAAGACTAGATCTGATAAAGAGAAGAAAAATCTGAGAGAGGATGCCCCTACCTCTTGTAACTCGGCCACAGCTGATCCAAAGCTTGATGAAATGACCAAAACTTTGAAGGATCTGACTTCTGAAATAGCTAAGATAAAATAGGAATCCAAACAACCAAATAGATCTTTTCAAGGGGCTGGAAATAGAAATCCAAACCAATTTACAAGGCCTAATGATGCCCCCCAAGTAATGTAGAGAGAAAGGAGAAATGATGGTGATCAAAGGGTAGTTCCTCCTTTCCAAAACAATCATATTGAGGAGATGGATGCAGACAATGATGGTGTGGATGATATTGTTGTACTTTTTAATGAAATAGATTACTATACCAGTCACTTAACACAACAAGAATATGAGGTAGCACAATTGTCAAATCAATTTGATGATCAGATAAGGGAGGAGGGAGTTATTCAAGGCCAACCCAAGAAGAAATATGATTTGAGGATGAGAGAAAGGGCTCCCAAAGACACTACCTCTGATCAAAACAAACAATATGAAATTCCTCCCAATACAAATCCAAGTAAAGGTATGTCATATAAAGCTCAGCCACCTCCCCCATCAAAACCTGTTGTCCCTGAAATAAAGGAAGCTGATAACTCACCAACCTCTTTCAGCCTGGAACATGAGCTGAGAAAAATCAAGATCCTTGTACCTTTGACAAAATTGTTAAAAAATGAACATTTCAAGAAATCCATCATGAAAGTTCTGCAACCAACTCCTTCTAGTGTATCTTCTGATGTCATTAGTCTGCAGGATGAAAACCCAGCCATTACTGTGGGTCCACACATTGAATATGGCTCTGATGCTTTTCCTCCTTTCTATATGTATTTGAATGTCCATGATAAGATCCTGCATAACTGTCTTATGGACTCAGGAGCCTCTCATAATGTCATGCCCAAAGTTGTTATGGAAGAACTAGGTCCGGAGATTACCAAGCCTTACCAATACCTGCACTCCTTTGATTCTAAGAAAGTAAAATGTATGGGATTGATAAAGGATATGGTGGTTTCTCTAGTGCAATTACCCATGAAGAGTGTAGTGATTGACATTTTTGTAGCAGAGACTCCCCCAAAGTTTGATATGCTTTTATCCATAACTTGGGCTAAAAAGGTTGGAGGATCATTACAAATGGACCTCACCTATGCCACCATTCCCATGTTTGGAGGTGAAAATAGGAGGCTATAAAGAGAGGTGAGGTTATCCTACATTGTCAATGACCATTAGAACCCAAGCAATCACCTAATTTATGTTGTTGAGGATGAGATTGGCTCATCTTTCTTTCATTTAAATGATGATGAACCTGAGACATCAGTTAGCCAATGCAAAGATCAACCACTGACAAGTCAACAAAACAGAGTGTGGAAGATTTATTTCGATGGATATTCATCAAAAGAAGGATCTGGTGCAGGTATTCTCCTCATTTCCCCTTCAGAAGAATTAATAACCCTCTCTTATAAGATGGAGTTTGAAACTACTAACAATATAGTTGAATATGAAGCTGTGGTATTGGGATTGAGGGCTACCAAAGACATGGCCATTGATTGTTTAGCAGTTTTTGGTGATTCTGAGTTGTTCATCAATCAAGTGAGGAACATCTATCAAACTAAGCAATAGAGGCTCAAGCAATACAGAAACGAGGTATGGGATCTGATCGATAACTTCTTTCTAGCATTCAACATTTCCTTTATTCACAGTAGGGATGATTTTAAGAATGGAAATTTATTTTAAATGTAGAAACCTTGGCAAATAATAATAATAATAATAATAATCATCTATTTTTAAGGTCACGACCAAGCCAACACACCAAATTGGTGTATGAGACCCCCTTGTTTGTGGGACAAGGGACCCCCCTCCGCCCAACAATTTGATTGGTAAAGTCTACGAAGGTATACAAACCTGTGACATACCCACTACCTAAATCGGATTTTTCTGGTCTTCTACCGAATCAGAAGCCCCGAATTACCTATGAAGGCCTATCACAAGCTATCTCTTTCTCTCTTTCTCCATTCCCATGTGATAGAGGGTCATGATCACGGTTCAATTAAACACAGTGCCTATTTGTATTTCACGCCTCGGTGCTACAGTAATGTCAAATCGTTCAACTCTGCAACTATCGAACCGGGCTAGCGACCAGCCAGTAGGGATGAATCCCTATAGGGTTAGAAAATGGACAATAGGAACAAATCCCAACGGGGCTGGAGAATGGCCAATGAGAATAGGCCCCGTCACTTGGTTAAATGGAGTACAGGTGGCAAAGGGGGAAGTGCGACATGGTAGTCGACAGGACAGGAGGGGGGACCCACTTCACACGCCACACTATTTCGGACCGCCCCCCCCCACATTAAAGGCAGAATGGAAAAGGGGGTCAGAAATCCACCTAAGCGTCGTTGATCATGATGAGTTAATCTCGACCGTTCGAGAGTTGCGCGTCCAATTCCGGACCCCTCCCCCCCATTAAAGGCAGAATGGCAAGGGGGCTCCAAAATGAAACCTCAGCCATAGATCTGGGTGAGTGGACTCTGGACATCCAGATCTGCTCGTTACTTATCTAATTGTGCATTCACACCCCAACTTAAAGCCAACATCTCTTCCTCACATCGGACGGTCATTACAGACCTTGAGATTCCCCAAAGGAATCTCATTCGTTCATCGACACTTAACCACATGCTATCATCTCGTCATTATGGATCGAGATTTGTCAAGGCAAGAGCCTGAGTTTTTGTCAATGGAACTCCCGAATCCCCGAACCCCGATCCCCGATTTCCCAAAACGGGTAATCTCTCAACACGTCACCTCGTTAAATCAGACGGTCCACAACTGCTCCAGGGTTTCCACCCAGGAAAGTCCCGATCCCTTGTCACTAGGACTCTCGATCTCACGATTCCCGATTTCCCAAAATGGGAGATCTCATGATGCGTGGCCTCCATCAATCGGACAGCTCAGATCTATCCCAGGGTTTTCACCATTGAAAATCCCTAACTCTTGTCAACAGGAATCCTGATTCCGCGATTCCTGATTTCCTGAAATGGGAGATCTTATGACACGTGGCCTCCGTCAATCGGACGACCCGGATCTATTCTGGGGTTTTTTGCCCCTATACAATGGAGTCTTAACCCTCAGGTAACTCCTGACAGATCCAACAGTTGTCGGGTTTTTCAGCCGAGATTTGATGGCTCGAACAAATTCCCTACTTGTGGGCTCTCCCATGACTTCCTGAATGTGGAAAGATCCACAATCCGGATACTCTCATGGACCTTGGGGATCTACGGTCCTAAACTCTTCGCTACCCCCGAAGACACAGAGAAAACAAGTGGTAAGGTATCTAGCACCTGACTTTCTCCTACCAATCTAACGGTTGTGTGTGACCACAGATTTCCCGACGGGATCTCATCC
>SNQJ01S0053247.1:140938-163411 GCA_010110895.2 Picea sitchensis
CTCGGTGGAAGTTAACGCCACCTTTCCAGGTGCCTTCCACCGCCATCGTGGTCTCTTTTTCTACACATCCCCCCTCAGCAGTCCTGCAATATAAATTCATAATTTTATCCACATTTATTGACCTTTCCCACAAGGTCCACTTACATCACATATTCACATTTATGAGTTTGCCACGGTTCTTGGCCAGTCTAGTTATTTTTACAAACTGGGGGAAACAAGGTGTTACAATACCCTACCCCCCTCTGGATTTGAACCTGTGACCTCTTAAGAGGAAACACATTTTCTTAACCATTAGGCCCACTTAGGCTGTATTAATCTATTTTTAAGGTCATGACCAAGCCAACACACCAAATTGGTGTATGAGACCCCCTATGCCAACTATAAATGTTTGGTGAAATTTTTGTAAAAATATTCAAATTTATAAGGATTTTATATAGTTTATATAAAATTTTGGCGATTTTTAAGGTAAAATAATTTTGTCCTTTAGAATTTGGGCGAATGAGTTTTAGAATAGCGAATATTTTTTTGGGAAAAACCATGGAAAATTATCCCATGAGCAAAATTTAGCCCCTAAAATCATCCCTGATTCACAGAGAACAGAATCATAAGGCAGACTCTTTGGCCTTAGCTGCCAACACTTTCAGGCCTCCCATTGGCCCAAATATCAAATACCAAGTGGAGATCAGACATAGAACAGCCATACCAGACAACGTAAAACACTGACAGGTCTTTAGTGATGATTTGGAGCTGCAGGGATTTCTACACACCATTGATGAATTCTCCAATACCTCAATTGATCAAGAGGGTCAAGAAGGTGAAGATGATAAATTGGAAGATCAGCACACATCTCCTCTATCGAAGACAATGGTTGGTCATAATATTGTGGAGCTGAAAACAAACCATATTCCAAAAGGACTAGTGCCTTTAGAGAGATTGTTTGATAGTAACGATGTTTACAAAGGAGTTGCCATGAAGAATCAAGAAGAAGAGGTGACATATTGCAATATTGGGACCACTGAGAATCCCAAGATCGTCAAGTTGTCCAAAGCATTAGCTGCAGAACAAAAATACAGGTATGTCAGTCTCATTAAAAAGTTTGTTGATACTTTTGCACGGTCCTATTAAGATTTGAAAACATTTGACACTGACATCATCCAACATAAGATCCCTCTAAAGCATGGATCCAAGCCATTCAAACAGAAGATTCAACAGTTTAATCCCATGTTAATGTCCATAATTGAGAAAGAGCTGAAAAGAATGTTGGATTCCAATATTATTGTACCATTGAGGTACTCAAGTTGGGTGGCCAACTTAGTACCTGTAAGGAAGAAAAGTGGTGAGATACGCTTGTGTGTTGACTTCAGAAATATCAAAAAGTGTTCTCTGAAGGAAAACTATCCCCTCCCCAAGATGGATCATATTTTACAAAGGGTGGTAGGTGCACACAAAATTTCCTTGTTGGATGGATACTCTAATTATAACCAGATAGTAGTATGTGAAGAAGATAAAGAAAAAACAACATTCACCACCGCATGGGGAACATTCATGTATGACAAGATGCCCTTTGGGATGATGAATGAAGGGGACACTTTTCAAAGGGCCATGGACATAGCTTTTGTGGGGGAGAAAGACATATTTATGGTTATATACTTGGATGACATAACCATTTTCTCCAAGTATGATGATGAACATTTGCATCACCTGGAGCAGGTTTTCAAGAAATGCACAAGATATGGAATATCCATGAATCCTAGAAAGTCTCACTTTGCCATGCCAGAAGGAAAGCTCCTGGGCCACATCATATTAGAAGGAGGTATAAAAAATGATCCAAAGAGTGTTTGTTCCATTCAAGAGATTGATATCCCCAGAAGAAAAAAACTTGTTCAATCTTTCATTGGTAAGATAAACTTCCTCAAACATTTTGTGCCAAGTTTTGTTGAAATTATGAAGCCTATTACTAATATGTTGAAGAAAGATGTTGTGATACAATGGTCCTTGGAGGCAAAATCATATTTCCAAACAATCAATCAAGCTTTAGTTGAAGCCCCTGTGTTAGCAAATCCAGACTATACCCAAGATTTCTTCATCTTCTCCTTTGCTTCAGAAGAAACCATTACTGTTGTATTACTACAGAAAAATGAAGAAGGGCATGAAAAAACCATAGCCTTTTTTAGAAAATATCTCATAGATGCTGAGATGAAGTATGATATATTAGAAAATCAGGCTTATGCACTGGTCAAAGCCCTCAAATCCTTCAGGGTTTATGTGCTACAATCTAGCATAACAACATTTGTTCCTAGTAGTAGTGTAAAAGAGATTCTAGTCCAGCCAGACAGTGAGGGGAAAAGGGGAAATGGATTATCAAACTGTTGGAGTATGACCTGAACATAAATTCCACCAAGCTGATCAAGGGGCAAGGACTAGCCAAATTTCTATTAGAGTCGAATTGTAAGGTGCTAGAATTGCATCAAATATTCACCCAATTAGATGCACCCATCATACAGCCTGGACAAGACAGCTTACAGGTATTTGAAAACTACTCCTCTTCACCTTGGTATAAAAACATCATATATTTTCTATAGCATTTCGAATGTCCACCAGATGTGAAGAAGACAAAGGCAAGGTCTCTCAAGTTGAAAGCTCTCAAATTCTGCATTTTAAGCCAGAGTTTGTATTGGAGAGATCTTTCTGGCATCCTGTTAAAATTCCTTGATGAAAATGAGGCCAAACAAGTCACAACAGAAATGCACAAAGGAGTATGTGGAGGACACAAGCATTGGAAGGCCACAAATCTCAAGATTTTGAGGGCAGGATATTACTGGCCCACCCTTTTCTCTTATGTGTTTGCCACTGTTAGAGCCTGCAATGAATTTCAAATGTTTGCAGGAAAGAAGAATTCACTATCACTTCCCCTAAATCATATCAATGTCGGTGGTTCGTTCCAACAATGGGGGTTGGACTTCATAGGAGAAATAAATCCACCCTCCAGTGGACAACACAAGTGGATCCTCACTGCCACCGACTACTTCACCAAATGGATTAAGGTTGTGCCCACCAGGAATGCCACTGACAAAGTAATCATCAGTTTTCTGGAAATGAATATTTTTGCCAGATTTGGTTGCCCCAACAAGCTAGCAACAGACAATGCCCAAGCATTCAATTCCAAAGCCATGATTGACTTCTGTGGCAGTCATAACATTTCCTTGACACATTACAGACCTTATTATCCTCAGAGGAATGTTCTGCCAAAGTCATCAAATAAAACTCTCATCAGGATTATCAAAAAATTGTTGACTGATAACAAGAAATCATGGGACTCCAAACTTAAGTATACTAGTTCTAAAATTCTTGCAGGAAGAGATTGAGGAACCAAATGACATCCAAAGGAGAATATTCCAGATTATAGAATTTCAACAAAGAAGAGAAGCACTAGATCAGAGGACAAAGGCATACCAGAGCAAGATCAAATCAACCTTTGATAAGAAAACCAAGAAGGATATTTTTTAGGAAGGTGACCTGGTCTTGAGGTGGGATGCCAAAAGAGATGACAAGTCCAAGCATGGTAAATTTGACAAACTCTAGTTTGTCTCTTTTAAGGTGGTTGAATTTCTAAACAACAACACATTTATCCTGCACAATCTAAACAATACAAAGATCTTTGGAGGCCCAGTAAATGAGCACTTCCTGAAACACTATTTTGTTTAAGGATGAGGGAATGTCCCTCTTGTACAATAGAGACTTTCCTTTATTGTTTATTTTGATTAGCTAGTTGTGTGTGAATAAAGACTCCATAGCCCAACAAGGCACTCAGGTGTAGTTTCATTTTTTCAGTTCAATAAAATGCATGGTTGAGGCACAGTAGCGGATACACAGGGATCGAAGATGGAAACAAAGGTAAGAAATGGAAGGTAAGACCAATTATTTAATATCAATGCATCGATATATAGTTCTTAGCACCTCATAGGGACGAGCTATCCCCAGTTGGAGCCAATGTTGTAACCTAGGTCTGCACCCATGTCTCTCTCTCTCTTTTCCCTATGCATTCATCATTTTTTCCTTTTCGGGTTGGTTAAGTCATTTTACCATTTTTGAGCGACTTGGTTCCTATTCGTTTCTTTCTTGTTTGAGTCTTTGCACATTTTTGTTTTTGTTTTTCCTAAAGGATAAAATACATGTCGTATTTGGTTCAGAATGCTTGTCATCATGTTTTCCATTGATTGAGCTCACAGCAGATCGACCAAGCCTTTTTGTATGCACAGGAAAGGCCCACAAACAAACACATCAATCTAGAGTGGTCAATTTCGGATTCATATTGTGGGAACAGACAGGATAAATTTCGACAGTGGTGATCCATCAGGACAATTAGATTGATGGTTTTCATGTATTCGAAGTGTCGAAATTGTGCAGGGTTTAACATCAAGAATCACCTGAAGTCCCGAAGAGCCAAACTCCCGAAGTCCCAAAGAGTCGAAGTCTCGAAGAGACAAACTAGCTGAAGAGCTGAACTAGCTGGAAATCCAAAGAACCGATCACTCGAAGTCCCAAAGAGACAAACTCTCGAAGTCCCGAATAGTTGAACTAGCCGAAGTGCCAAAGTCCCGAGAGCCTGCCATGTCACTCTGGGCCCGTACTACTTCAGGAGAACTTCATGCCTCACAATTCGAAACTCCCGAAGCTTGAAGTGCCGAAGCACATGGAAACCATCAGTTGAGACATGTGGCACACTCAGCAGTCATGACACATGGCACTCATTCCAATTCATTCGGTTGTGTCATTCACCCATTTCCATGTAACACGTGTCACCCTTCTTTCTATGACACATCAACAGTCATGAAATCATATGACATCTATCCTACCACATCACTCTGGTCCCGTAGCACTCATGGATATTTCCAAGCACAACATTCGAAACTCCTGAAGCCTGAACTCCCGAAGTGAATCTGGACCATTGACGCAGACCCCACCTCAACAGAGTCCGTTGACCTCCCGGTCTTCGGACCTTTCACTCTCCCTGAATCGAAATGGTTCTTCAAGTCCACTGTTAAGACCCCCTATTAAAATATGACCACAGGCCCTTTGTTAAAATCTTCCTGCATGAATTAGCGCTAGGTGCGAGCTCTTCCCCACACGACCACGCGATACAACCACAGGTCAAATCTTTCGGCGCTTCACACTTCGCAAGTCGGGGGTGTTGGTATGAAACGCCCAACACTCCAATCCCCAAATTTTGAACCCTGACAAGAGCCTAACAAGCCCCAACCCTTTCACTCATGCATCTGATAGGACCCCCCCTCTAGGAGTTGGTTCCCATCTCCCGAGTGGTTCGGCTTTCGCGAATCAGGGAGTCGGCGAATAGTGCTCCCGCTTCCCTTTGTAAATCCCCGACTCTGAGATCCCCGAAGTTTGACTGACCCAGATTGACAACCTTTGACATGCCTAGATCTAACGGTCCTAATGGTTCTCTGGCTTTCAAGTTTCGGGAGTTCTCGATGCTCAACTCCAAGCCACTTCTACTCTCTTTCCCCGGGTGTCGAAATGCGAAATTTTCTCGTGAGATCAGCGACCCATGTGGATCTAGATCCAATGGCAATGACTCCTCCTGGGCTTACACACACCAAAATCTCTTTAGCTTTATCCTCCTTTCTAGTTGGCTGAATCTGATAGTCCATGGAAGTTCGCACTTCTACCTAGAAACACTCCACCGTTTGTTTGGACTCTCGCTACTCCTTCGCCAAATTCTCTGGTGTCAACCCTTCTGAGCTTTATTTGTTCTCACAGGTGACCTCAACGCTCGTCTCCCTTTGGACACTTCAAAGATTCTACCCCTTCTGATCTTAGGTTTCTTTGCTAAATTCTGGATTCAAAGAACCCCTGCGCGCATACCTTGCACGTCTTCCATGGTAATCTTTGTTATCCAATTCCTTCCTCTCTACGCACTCTTTGCAACAGGGATTTCTTCAACTATTCCTTTGAAGTTGAAGATGTCTAACACTCCCTTCAGCCTACGCATGCCTTGCATGACTCTGTGCTACTCTTGCACTTTCGCGGGTATAAGAACAACATTCTCCCTCCTGAGTTTTCTGAGGTAAAACTCAGAATCTTGTCAAAGCACTCTATGCGGACACTCCACTGCACTCTTTGCAAGAGTTCTCAAGAAGAGAAACAATTGAAACTCATACTTCAACTTTCATAGAATTCATACATTCAACATGAATTCATGAGCATATACACACAGTAATTGAACCAAATGTATAACAAAGAATACAAGAAAACTGTAAACATGCATTCCACAGACGTAAACAGTTACCATGACAACACAATGAAATGTTATCAAAGCTTTTATATATTAATTCCAATTCTCCTATACATGGCTCAATAGCTACAACTATTTGTCTCATAAAACCTTCTATAGTCTCTGTTCTCCTATTCTCTCATATTCTTAGAACTGAGAATGATACAAGCAAGGGTGTTGTTTTCAAGTTTTCCCCCTACATCTCTAAGCGACCTAATCAAAATTAAAAGCTACCTACTTTACATTCATTACAATTAAAAGCCTCCTTATCCAACAGATGAGAGCAATGCTCATGATCTATTTACAATCTCCAAAACATAAATGCAAATACATCTCCCTAGCTATTACATAAATGTTTCTTTCATTCAAATTCAAAACATTCTTCAAAATATGCGCTGGTGCGTTTCCAGTTGTCTTCTGCCTTTACGCTCGCTTTGTTGGCCTGCTCACGATGCTCCTGCATCATACTCCCTTGGCCAAAAATTTCATGAACTCCTATTCATGAGTTCCTGTACCGTCTGTCCATGTTTCTAGATGTCTCATTCGCTTTCCCAACTGGCATCTTCGATTTGGGTGTCCCTTCCATTTTACCAAGTATTCAAAATATGTTTTCCTCCAGGTCTTCTTAGCAATCCTTTGATCAATAATCTTTTCCATCTATGGCTTTTCAGCTATAGGCATCTGTTTGACCCATTGGACTTCCTTCTGATCTTTTGACTGCTCTATTTCATCTACTCTATAAGGGTACAGATCTGCTACGTTGAATATGGGCGAGATGCCCACATCATCTGGCAATTCTATCTCATAAGCATTTGCCTCAAACTTTATTAAGATTTTACATGGCCCAATTTTCTTCATCTTTAGTTTATTATATGTTCCTCTTGGGAACATTTCTCTTCTAAGATGCCCTGGAACCAAATCACCTACTTCAAATTGAAGTTCTCTCTTGCGCTGATCTGCTTTGCACTTATATTCCCGGTTGGAATCATCCAATCTCTTTCTGATTTCACTGTGGAGCTCTTCCATTTCTACTGCAAAATCCTCTACTCCAGCACTTCTGAACTCACTCTCCTCTAAGTCTCTCAACTCAGATACTCCTCTCGGTTGCATCCCATACACTATCTAAAATGGGCTTTGTCATGTGCTCCTGTTGAGTGAATTGTTATATTCAAATTCCTCTTGTGGAAGAATCTGGTCCCACTGGCTGTGGTGTTCATCCACCAAACTCCTCAACAAATCTCCCAAACTTCGATTCACTACCTCAGTCTTTCCATCCATCTAAGGATGATACGCTAAGATGAAAGATAAATTTTTCCCCATCTTCTTCCATAGGGTCCTCCAGAAATGACCAACAAATTTGGTATCTCTATCTGAAACAATACTCTTGGGTAAACCATGAAGTCTAACAACTTCCTTGAAAAACACATTGGCAACATGCATTGCATCACTGGTTTTCTGAAATGGTATAAAATGTGCTATTTTAGAAAATTTATTGACTACCACGAAGATGGAATCACAACCCCTCTACGTTCTCGACAGTCCTAACACAAAATCCATGCTTTCCACATTCCACAGCCTCTCTGGTACTGGAAATGGTTGATACAACCCTGTATTATGTCTTTTCCCCTTTACATGTTGGAAAATTCTACACCTGTTCACGAATTTCTTGACATCTGTTCTCATCCCTGGCCAATAGTATGAGCCATTCAATTGTGCAAAAGTCTTATCACGGCCTAAATGTCCAGCCAATCCTCCAATATGTTTTTTCTTAAAGAGGTTCTCTCTCATAGAGCATTTCGGTATACACAACTGATTTCCCCTGAATAACAGTCCATCCTAGATCAAATATTCAACCCATTGGCTTCTATCCATGAGAATCGGATTCTCACATGCTTCATAGGCCTCCTTAAAATTTACATCATCTTTGTACATCTCCTTGAGGTTGTCAAAACCTAAGGTCTTCACCCTGAATTCCGGCAGAATCAAACATTTCTTGCTCAAAGCATCAACAACTTTGTTAGCAGTTCTAGAAATATGCTTTTTCACAAAAGTAAAATTCTGCATATATTCAACCCATTTTGCATGCTTCTGGTTCAGTTTCTCCTATCGATTTATGAATTGCAAAGCCTGGTTATCGCTATACAAGACAAACTCCTTTGGAACTAAGTAATGCCTCCATTTCCTCAATGCTTGTATGACTGCATAAAATTCCTTGTCATATGTGGAATATTTCACTTTGCTCTCATTCAGCTTCTCACTGAAGTGTGCAATTGGCCTATTGTCCTGGCTCAAGACTGCTCCAATCGAAAACCCACTTGCATCACACTTAACTTGAAATGTCTTGCTGAAATCTAGCAGAACTAGAACTGGCTGCTCAGTTATCTTAATTTTCAACAACTTCAAACTTTTCTCCACTTCTTCTATCCAATGAAAAGATTTGTGTTTTTTCTTGACTGTGTCCATCATTGGTGCACATATCCCACTAAAATTCCTGATGAACTTCCTGTAAAAACTAGTCAATCCATGGAAGCTTCAAACTTCAAAGATACTCTTTGGCGATGGACAATCTCTGATTGCTCTTACCTTTTCAGGATCCATTTTTAACTCATTTGCAGAGATTATGAACCACAAATAAATGGGTGTTGTCTTCATGAAAGATGACTTCTTCAAATTAATCAGCAATTTCTCTTATTGTAACCTTCTCATCACTGCAGCTAAATGTTTCAAGTGTTCTTCTTCAGTCTTACTGAAGATCAGTATATCATCGAGATATACGATTACAAATTTTCCAATGAAATCCTTCAAGGCTTCATTCATCAATCTCATAAAATTATCGGGCACGTTCATCAAACCAAATGGCATGACAAGCCATTCATACAGTCCTTCATTCGTCTTGAATGTTGTCTTCCATTCATCACTTTCCCTCATTCTATTTTGACGATATCCACTTTTCAAATCAATTTTTGAAAAAAAAAATTCTCCACTCAACCAATCCATCAAGTCATCCATTCTAGGTAAAGTAAATCTATACCTAATGGTGATCTTGTTTATAGCTCTCGAATCGGTACACATTCTCCAGCCACCATCTTTCTTTGGACTTAGCACTATAGGTACAACACATGGACTCAAGCTTTCTCTAACCAACCCTTTTTCCATCAAATCCTGGACTTGTCTCTTAACCTCTTCATTCTCCCTCGGTGTCAATTTGTATGCTACTTTATTTGGTAAACTCGCTCCAAGTATAAGGTCAATGTGATGACTTATTCTCCTGATGGGCGACAACGAACAAGGTAATTCATCTACCACTATATCGGCAAACTCCTCCAACAGTTCTTGAATTTCTCTAGGTAGGTCATCTATCTTGGTATTGGTTAAGATGACTCTAGGTTTTCTAACCACAACAAACTACATTTTTGCTTCCTTGTTAACTTACTCAAGCAATTCCTTCCCACTCATGAGAAGTATAGTTTTTCTTGCCTCTGTTTTCACCTTCTCATCTTTAATTGGCAGCAACATATGTGTTCTACCATTTTTCTCCAGAGTGTAAGTGTTCCTTCTCCCATCATGAATAACATTTCTGTCATACTACCATGGTCTTCCCAACAAAAGGTGACAGACATCCATGGGAATAACATCACACAAAATTTCATCTTTATATCCCCCTATCTTAAATTCAACTAAACATTGTTTAGTGATTGATAGTTACCTGATGTCCCTTTTGTAACCACGAGACCTTATATGGGCTCAAATGTTCAACTGTCTCCAATTCCAGCCTCTCTACCATTTCTGTGGATACTATATTGTCAATACTTCCACTGTCCACTATTACTTGCATACTCTATCCTTGGTCTTGCAAGCAGTTCTGAACAAACTATTCCTCTGGACTAGATTTTCCACCTCCTTCTCTAGCTTCAAGAGAATTTTTCTCATTATTAATGACCTTCCGCCTTCTGCATCTTCTGCCTCAACATTTATCCCTTGTGCTACAAAAATGTGAGCTTCACCTCCATCTCTTTTCCTATTGGGACACTCAAAATATTTGTGTCCGATTTTTCCACAGACAAAACATTTTATTTCACTTCCTCTGCCCCTTCCTCTTCCTCTTGCTCGCGGAAAAGTGTTTCTATCGGCATACTGTCCCCCCTGTGAGATTCCTCCTCTTTTTGGTTGAGTATGAGGTTTATTCTCTTCATCCTGGGGATTCTATACTCTGTTCAGGGCAACCACTTTGCCTCTACTCTGACTTCTGCCTCGACCCCTCTGACCTTGCTTACGGGTCAATTTTTATTCTACCTTCAGAGAAATCTGATAATCCTCCTCTACATTCCTGATTGTTACCATGCTCATCTCATCATGAATGTCATATCTCAGACCATTCATGCATCTGGCGACCTTTTCATCATTACTCTCACGATGATTGGCTCTAATGTTTAACCTATAAAATTATTCAGTGTACTCTTTCACTATCATCCCTTTCTGTCTTAAATTCAGCATTCTTCGAAACGGGTTAATTTGGTAATCTCTGGGTATAAAATTGGCTTTCATTTTTGCAACCATCCTATCCCAGCTTTTGATTCTCTTCTTGCCTTTGCAACACCTGTTAGCCTGCAGTTCGTCCCACCATAGTGCTGCATGACCCTTCAGTCTAGTGACTGTGTGCTTAACTTTCTTATCCTCTTTGACATCCTCATAGTCGAAGTATTTGTCCAGAGCTCTAAACCAATCTAGCAGCTCCTCAACATCTAAGTTTCCCTCATACATCGGAATGTCCATTTTTGCTCTGGCACCTATCCTTGCAACAACTATAAATAAGCATTCTTCTGCAGCATCTTCGGCTACGGCTTCCTCTTCTCTAGCTCCAACTTCATTTTCTCTTTCAGCCTCACTAACATCTCCAACGTCAGCTATCCATCTCTATGTTGTCTCCATAGCATCTAGTCAAGCTCGTAGTTCTCTCATCTCCCTTTCCACAACTGGATCGGGCATAGCTCTTTCTCTCCTTCTTGGCGGCATGGTTTAAATCTACTATGCACAGAATTCAAATCATGACTTTCCTTCTATATCATTTTCACCTACAGAAAAATTATTATAGGCTCTGATACCACTTGACGCAGAACCCACCTAAGCAAAGTCCGCTAAACTCCCATTTTTTAGATCTTTCACTCTCCTTGAACCGAAATGGTTCTTTAGATCCATTGTTAAGACCCCCTATTAAAATATGACCACAGGCCCTTTGTTAAACTTTGCCTGCACAAATTAGCATTAGGCACAAGCTCTTCCCCACACGACCATGTGATACAACTGCACATCAAATCTTTCGGTGCTTCACACTTCGCAAATTCGTGGGTGTTGGTATGAAACGCCCAACACTCCAATCCTCAAATTCTGAACCCCGACAACAGCCTAACAAGTCCCAGTCCTTTCACTCATGAGTTCGATAGGACCCCCCCTCTAGGAGTTGGTTCCCATCTCTTGAGTGGTTTGGCTTTCGCGAATCGGGGAGTCGACAAACAGTGCTCCCGCTTCCCTTTGTAAATCCCTAACTTTGAGATCCCCAAAGTCTAACTAACCCAAATCAATGGCCCTCGATGCACCTAGATCTGACGGTCTTGATGGCTCCCTGGCTTTCGAGTTTCGAGAATTCCCAACAAGCCACTTCTACTCTCTTTCCCTGGGCGCCAAAATGAGAAATTTGCTCGTGAGATCAATGGCCCACGTGGATCTAGATCCAATGGCCACAAATCCTCCTGGGATTACACATGCCAAAATTTCTTTAGCCTTATCCTCCTTACTGTTTGGTTGAATATGACAGCCCACATAAGTTTGCACTTCTACCTTGAAACACTCCACTGTTCGTTTGGACTCCCACTGCTCCTTCGCCAAATTCTCTGGCATCGACCCTTCTAAGATTTCTTTATTCTCATGGCTGACCTCGACCCTCATCTCCCTTTGGACACTTCAAAGGTTCTACCCCTTCTGATCTTGGGTTTCTTTACTAACTTCTAGATTCAAATAACCCCTGCGCGCATACCTTGCACGTCTTCCTTGGTAACCTCTGTTATCCAATGCCTTCCTCTCTACACACTCTTTGCAACAGGATTTCTTCAACTATTCTGTTGAAGTTCAAGAGATCTAACACTCCCTTCAGCATGTGCATGCCTTGCACGTCCTTGTGCTACTCTTACACTTTCGCGGGTATAAGAACAATGTTCTCCCTCCTGATCTTTTTGAGACAAAACTCAGAATCTTGTCAACGCACTCTATGCGAACTCTCCACTGCACTCTTTTCAGGAGTTCTCAAGAAGAGAAACAATTGAAACTCATACTTCAGCTTTCACAGAGTTCATGCATTCAACATGAATTCATGAGCATATACACACAATAATTGAACCAAATGTATAACAAATAATACAAGCAAACTGTAAACATACATTCCATAGACGTAAACAGTTACCATGACAACACCATGAAATGGAATCAAAGCTTTTATATATTAATTCCAATGCTCCTATACATGGCTCAACTATCTGTCTCATACAACCTTCTACAGTCTATGTTCTCCTATGCTCTCCTATTCTTACAACTGAGAATGATACAAGCGAGGGTGTCTTTTTCGAGTTTTTCCCTCTACATCTCTAAGCGATCTAATCAAGATTAAAAGCTACCTACTTTACATTCATTACAATTAGAATCCTCCNCCTTATCCAACAGATGAGAGCAACGCTCATGATCTATTTACAATCTCCAAAACATAAATGCAAATACATCTCCCTAGCTATTACATAAATTATTCTTTCATTCAAATTTAAAACATTCTTCAAAATGTGCGTTGGTGCGTTTCCAGTTTTCTTCTACATTTACACTTGCTTTGTCGGCTTGCTCACGATGCTTATGCATCATACTCCCTTGGCTGAAAATTTCATGAACTCCTCTTCAAGAGTTCCTGTACCGTCTTTCCATGTTTCTGGATGTCTCCTTCGCTTTCCCAACTGGCATCTTTGATTGAGTGTCCCTTCCATTTTACCAAGTATTCAAAATATGTTTTCCTATAGGTCTTCTTATCAATCCTCTAATCAATAATCTTTTCCATCTGTGGATTTTCAGCTACAGGCATCTGTTTGACCCATTGGACTTCCTTCTGATCTTCCGACTGCTCTGTTTCATCTTCTCTGTATGGGTACAGATCTGCTACATTGAATATGGGCGAGATGCCCACATCATCTGGCAATTTTATCTCATAAGAATTTGCCTCAAACTTTCTTAAGATTTTACATGGCCCAATTTTCTTCATCTTTAGTTTATTATATGTTCCTCTTGGGAACCTTTCTCTTCTGATATGTGCCAGAACCAAATCACCTACTTCAAATTGAAGTTCTCTCCTGTGTTGATCTGCTTTGCGCTTATATTCTTTGTTGGAATCCTCCAATCTCTTTCTGATTTCACTGTGGAACTCTTGCATTTCTGCTGCAAAATCCTCTTCTCTAGCAGTTATGAACTCACTCTTCTCTAAGTCTCTCAACTCAGATACTCCTCTCGGCTACATCCCATACACTATTTGAAGTAGGCTTTTTCCTATGCTCCTGTTGAGTGAATCATTATATGCAAATTCCGCTTGTGGCAGAATCTGGTCCCATTGGTTGTGGTGTTCAGCCACCAAACTCCTCAACAGATCTCCCAAACTTCGATTCACTACCTCAGTCTTTCCATCCATCTGAGGATGATATGATGAGCTGAAAGATAAATTTGTCCCCAACTTCTTCCATAGGTTCCTCCAAAAATGACCAACAAATTTGGTATCTCGATCTGAAACAATACTCTTGTGTAAACCGTGAAGTCTAACAACTTCTTTGAAAAACAGATTGGCAACATGTGTTGCATCACTGGTTTTCTGACATGGTATAAAATGTGTTATTTTAGAAAATCTATTGACTACCATGAATATGGAATCACAACCCCTCTGCGTCCTTAGAAGTCCTAACACAAAATCCATTCTTACCGCGTCCCACGGCCTCTCTGGTACTGGCAATGGTTGATACAACCCTGTATTCTGTCTTTTCCCCTTTGCATGCTAGCAAATTATGCACCTGTTCACGAATTTCTTGACATCTGTTCTCATCCCTGGCCAATAGTATGAGCCATTCAATTGTGCAAAAGTCTTATCATGGCCGAAATGTCCAGCCAATCCTCCACTATGTTTTTCCTTCAAGAGGTTCTCTCTCATAGAGCATTTTGGTATACACAACTGATTTCCCCTGAATAACAGTCCATCCCGGATCAAATATTCAACCCATTGGATTCTATCCCTGAGAATCATATTCTCACATGCTTCATAGGCCTCCTTAAAATATGCACCATCTTTGTACATCTCCTTGAGGTTGTCAAACCTAAGGTCTTCACCCTGAATCCCTACAAAATCAAACATTTCCTGCTCAAAGCATCAACAACTTTGTTAGCAGTTCCAGAAATATGGTTTATCACAAAAGTGAAATTATGCATATATTCAACCCATTTTGCATGCTTCTGGTTCAGTTTCTCCTGTCGAGTTATGAATTGCAAAGCATGGTTATCGCTATACAAGACAAACTCCTTTGGAACTAAGTAATGTCTCCATTTCCTCAATGCTTGTATGACTGCATAAAATTCCTTGTCATATGTGGAATATTTCACTTTGCTCTCATTCAGCTTCTCAATGAAGTATGCAATTGGCCTATTGTCCTATCTCAAGACCACTCCAATCACAAAACCACTTGTGTCACACTTAACTTGAAATGTCTTGCTGAAATCTGGCAAAACCAGAACTGGCTGCTCAGTTATCTTAATTTTCAGCAACTTCAAACTTTTCTCCATTTCTTCTGTCCAACGAAAATATTTGTGTCTTTTATTGACTGTGTCCATCATTGGTGCACATATCCCACTAAAATTCCTCATGAAATTCCTGTAAAAACTAGCCAATCCATGGAATCTTCGAACTTCAAAGATACTCTTTGGTGATGGCCAATCTCTGATTTCTCTTACCTTTTCAGGATCGATTTTTAACTCATTCGCAGAGATTACGATACCTCTATCATATTCACACCTACTCTCATCTTTTTACATCTATCCTCATAGGTCATCTACCCTTGCATCCACTCATCCCACCTCCCCTTTGGATGCTTGCATCCACGTCTCCCTTTATGAACATTGGGTCATCAACCATTCCATCGAAGCTATTCACAAGTATAGATGGAAGCTAACGGGGTCGATGCAGAGTGTGCTTAGTTGTTGAAATCTCTTTCACAGACATAGAACATGGAGATCGTCCCAATTTGATGCAACCAATCCCATAACACTTCTGAAGACTACCTTCTTCTTCAAGTAGATATCTTCCAATACAACCAATTGTCTCTGGTGGCCTCCAACTCGCATTCATGCCATCGTTCAACACAAAAATCCATTCTCCCACTCTGAGTCTTTTTCTGCCAATCTCAATTCGTTCAACACATGTAGTATTTTTGCCAGTAGCAGTTCATGTTGTGCCATTGCACACTCTTTTATATTAAATAACAAGTGGTCTTTTGTGTGTGATAAGAACCACTAGTTACTAGCTAAGTTTAGTACAAAGTTCACATGCTAAACTCCATGCAAAGTTAGTTAGATTAGTCAGTCTGTCTTATAGTCAGTAAACTAGAATTAAGTCTCAGTCCCCTAAGGATGAGAGCCTCTACAACTCTTTTAAATAGCTAGTTTTTGGATATCGTTAGGGTCAGATCTTTTGGGAAAGAATAACACTACATCAGACTAGTTGGACCCATTCTATGCATGGATTAAAGCTCTCTACCTAGTGAACATACTCTTGATGATAGTGTTTGTGTCCAACTCTTCATGTGTTTTTATCTTATCTTGAATGCATTTTTTTATTTGTGCAAAGTACATGTCATTTCCTTTCAACTATTTTGTAATGCGTCTCTATTAATATGCAACTTGTGAAAACATCTAATGCTTGGGGAAGATTTGTTTGTATTGCAACCTGAAGGATTAATTGTGTCTTGATACACATTTAATGTCTTGAAATGATATTTTAAGTATTGAACTTCTTGCAGCAGATTATTCATTGAGTAGTTTGTTGTTTCCCTTTGTTTTCTATTATGTCACTGGTCTTTCATTAGTGTGCCACCACCCAAGGAGGACCCTCATCCATATCATTTTTCCAACCAACCTTGCTTTTGACTTGGTAGAACAACCCTCTGACCAACCAACAAAAAACTAAAAGAAACAACCATTCTAAATTGATAAGTGGCCTAGCTTTTCCCTTTAGCAGTCAGGTGCAGACCTTACAACCAACAAGATGTATGAGGTCTCTACCCGAAGATGTGCGAGAATAACTAAATCAATACGTTGGATTGGCTCTGAGCTATGTGATGCACTCCAATTTGATGGGATAGGGATGGTGGAATCCTTCTTAATACGAATGGAGAAGCCCATTTCGAAAAATCAGTGGGTTCAGGCCATGGACATGGTAGTACAAGAAACACGTGCATGTTGGTGGGAAACAAATTGCATGACCGTACAGGACTAGGTGTAGGTGGTTGAACTAATCAAAGCCAGGTTCCAACCAATCTATGATTTCGAGTTGGCCAATTGGAGTAAGGGAACTAAATATCCTTAGGAGCACAATCACTACTATGAGAGGAAATGGACTACCAAGAATATTCCTTACATCTAATGGGTCCATCGATTCATTCATGCCATGGCTATGGTTCCTAAGAGCTGGGATATTTAGGAGGAAATGTATAGACAAACAATATACTGGGTCTAGGTAAGCACACAATTTTTCTCCACATTCTGCTTTACCACAAAGGATCTAACTCAAAGGGAGGCACTCCTCCAGATCAAGAATTTTATACTTCACCATTAACCAAAGGATGCCATGCCAAAGGTGGTATGCTTGTACCATCAGCTAGTGGAAAAGTTGAAAGAGGTTGTCCTCTGTTGGAAATTTGAGGTGGATGATATTGATGACGGTGACTCCCGAGGCATACAACTCAAAGAATCTGAGGGAGAGTGCACATTGGAGGGAAAAGCGACAGAGATGGTTGCACTGGACTATGGTTGTCTAATTAAGACAAAGAAACATAATATCAGTACTGAGGAAGCACCCAAAATGGCTATCATTGAAGACTATTGGGATAAGGAGACTATCACCTAGGTTATCGACTTACTCAAGGAATACGAGGACTTGTTTCCCCACAGCTTCTCAAAAATGAAGGGAATCATAGGATCTTTGGGGGCTATGAAAATTTATCTCAGGATCTATTTATTACACCGTGATTTCATTTGGACTGAAGAATTCACCCACGTTTTTTTCCTGGATAGTCATTGCATTCTTTAAAGAATTTATCCACAAGTTCCTTGAAGTTTATTTGGATGACTAGACAGTGTTCAATTTTCTAATGGAGCACATGCAAGCCCTTTGCTTGATGTTGGATCGATGTCATCAACTCTAGATTTCTATGAATTTGAAGAAATGCATATTTTGCATGCCTTTTGAAACACTATTGGGACACGTAGTTTGCAAGGATGCATTGTGTGATATCCCCTCTAGAGCTACGTTGGATATTATGCAATTATATTGTTCATGGCTGTCATTTTTCTACAAATACTTTGCATTCATTATACTAAAATCATTTTATCAAACATATTGCAAGTGATAGAAGAGAATCATGGAGTATTTTATTATGAATAAGATATGAATACAACAATCCAATGGTTTCTATGGCAGTGACAATACATCAATGGAAAACACACAATACAAGCCAAAAACCTGGAATCATGTCATGGCCTTCTCAACATATGAGATCAAACTCTCCAAGTGTCACAACCTCTCCAAGCAAATCACTACAACCCAAAACTGAAAACAAACCCCAAAATGAAGCTCCAATGAAGATCCAAGATGGATCCTCCTCCTTGTCTAGCTAGGGTGGATATTTCACCACCGAAACTAAACTACAATGGAATGATTTTTCCAAAACCCTAACGAAAACCCTGGCTCCAAGAGCACTCCAAAGAGATTAATCCAAAACATGATGCCAAAGTGAAGCACTACCCCTCCTTTTATCCTATTTCCATGCCTTCTAGAATTTTCCCCTTTTTGACTAAATCAAATATGACCCTTATTCCCCTTTTACTTTCACTTTAAGATTTCACTTTAATAATGTTTAACTTATTAATCTAAAGTTACTTTATTTCCTTAATGTCACTTTAAAAACATGACATCTCCTAACTAAGTGAAATTAAATAACCCCTTTTGATTCCCATTTTCTTCACTGACAAGCCACGAAAGTCATTTCCATTGCAGCACAAGGGAACCCAAAAATGGGGACATGACATATTGCTAGTCGACCAAGATAAAATTATCGTCATTCTAGATATGGTGGCCCCCACTACGGTCCGTGAGCTACATGCCACATTAGTTCATGCAAGATATTACTAGAAGTTCATTCAGAACTATGTGAAGATTGCAGCCCCTTTGGAGAAGCTACTACACAAAGACACTAATCACATATGGAAACCTGAATTTCAGGAAGCATTGGATACTCTAAAAGAAAAACTAGTCACTGTGTCGATTATGGTTTTTCCCAACTAGTCTAAGCTCTTTCATGTTCATGTAGATGCATCGCCCATTGTGTTGTGAGTAGTTATTGCGCAATCGGGCGAGGGGAATATTGATCATTTGGTCTATTTTTTCAGTCACAACCTGTTCAATGCCAAAAATAATTATACAACAACTGAGCATGAGGGCCTCGCCATGGTGTATTCCTTGCAGAAGTTTCATCATTACTTGCTGGGGACCTCATTTAAATTTTTCACTGACCATTATGTGCTCAAGTATTTGGTTAAGAAGCCAGTGTTGGGAGGGAGAATCTGCCATTGGTTTCTGCTCTTCCAGGATTTCGAGTTTGAGGTAGTTGTCAAACCAGGGAAATACAATGTTGGACCAGATCATCTATTGCGGATCAAGTCTGGTGAAGCTAGTTTGAGTCTAGATGATGAACTCCTCGATGTGCAACTCTTCTACGTGGAAGCAGTTCCTAATCAATTAGTTGAGATTGTTGAATTTCTCACATCAGGACAGGCTCCAACAGGGTATACTCCAACCCAACATCATCAACTGTTGACTTGTAGTGTAGACTATCAGTTGATTGTTGGACAAGTGTATAAGTTGGGCACAGATGGAATTCTATGCAGGTGTTCCTTAGAACATGAACATGAACCCATCTTGTATGAATCCCATGAGGGTATTGTAGGTAGGCATAATACAAGTAATTCCATCGCGCAAATTTTTTTATGTGCAAGGCTCTAGTGGCCCTCACTCTTCGTCGATGCCAAGGAGTATTGTAAACGATGCAATGCATGTCAATGTATCGGGAATCCTTGTTGAAGAGATGAGCTCCCTCTGTTTCTGATTACAACATTGGAATCGTTTGAGAAATGGGAAATTGATTTTGTGGGTCCCATCAATCCTCCCATGCATCGGACAGGTGCATGCTATATTATTATGGCCACTGAATATCGGATAAGATTGGTCAAAGATGCGTCAGTTAAGGATTGCACAAAAGAAAAGATGGCACATTTCATTTTTGAGAATGTGATTACAAGATTCAGTTATCCAAAGGTGTTGATGAGTGACCATGGATCACATTTTCTGAACAAGACCATTCGAGAACTCACTCGAGAGTTCATGATCCATCACCAAAAGATCACTCCCTATCATCCTCGGGCTAATGGTATGGTTGAAGCTTTCAATAACATTTAGAACATTCGTTAACCAAAGTTTATAATGTGCAATATAATGATAGGGATCAACGGATTCCCGTAGTCTTATGGGCATATCACACAACCTACAAAAGGACAAAAAAGTGCACTCCATTCAGATTGGTCTACAACAAACAAGCAGTCATGTCATTAGAATTTATTGTTCTCGTCCTATGGATTTCTCTATCTATTCACATGATAAATGAACAGTCACTTCAACACCTGTTGGATGAACTCATGGAGCTCATAGAGGATCGTTTGGTCGTGGGATTCAACAAAGTGGTTGAAAAGTAGAGACATAAGGCATGGCATGATGGAAACATCCGCCATAAAATCCTCTAGCCATGTTCTTTGGTGTTGTTATACAACAACAAATATTTACAACACCCTAGAAATCTACGTATTCTTTGGTTGTGCCATTTCCACCTTGTCTACATCAGCGAAGTCGATGCCGCCAAGTTGGCTACATTATAGGGAAAACCACTCAAGGGACTTATCAATGGAAGTAGGTTGAAGGTTTATTGTGGCCTGTAGGGGTCACCTATCACTCAGCTACATATCTCCAACATGGATTTTTGTAGGGTAGGTTTAGCATAGGAGGTATAGCATGTAAAAGTGTACATAGTCAACATAATTAACCTTTTTGGTAGCACAACATACACTTTAGTCACACAAGAAGACTAGATAAATTGACATCTTTACACATTCCAAATATTTCCAATTCGGTTTGAAGTTATGGCCTACGTACATGGTACTGGCTCTGGCAAGGAATTCACATGGGACTGGGTTGATCTACCTAGCACTACATTACATTGAAGGTTCAAGAAATCCAGTTTGGCCAAATCACACATAGCCCTGGCATTTAATTAGTTATGACGCCACATTCCAAAAGGTAAATCATTAGTATGGCGGATCTAAACCATTATCTCTTCATCTATGGGGCTTTGCTAGAACTTTATAGTTCTTCTCCAATCATTCACATCGGTTGGTTCTTTGTCTCATTCTGTCTTGCACCTTCGACTGTTCTCTACTCTATATATACCCACTCTCTCTCTCCCCCTCGCATCACTCACCCACCTGTTCTCTTTTTGCTTCCTACTATCCTTTCATTTTCCAT
The DNA here is from genome assembly GCA_010110895.2 of Picea sitchensis. Classification (NCBI taxonomy): domain Eukaryota; kingdom Viridiplantae; phylum Streptophyta; class Pinopsida; order Pinales; family Pinaceae; genus Picea; species Picea sitchensis. The sequence continues at coordinate 162,139 of SNQJ01S0053247.1, forward strand.
TAATCTTCCCATCTCCTATTTCATGTCCCCTTTCATGGCTAATATTAGAAGATGTTTCTAGATGTGTAATCCCTAGTCCGTCTAGGTAGTCAAAGAGCCAACAATCCATTTTTCATGCAGGTTGACAAATCGACATCGGCTGCTAAGCAGAGGTCCCACCCTCTTATTTACCAACAAGAAACAACCAAGTACCACACAGTTCATTGAACTCACTTTGAAGCTACATAGGTATGCCAACTCTCTAAGCCCGACATTGGTTTTCCTATCACCATAGATAATCACCTTTCCTAAAGAATATAGCCCAAGGCTGTGGGTTATCCTCTCCACTAGGCTAGGAGATCATCTTTGCAACTACAACCCGGATAGATGATTTTCTCCTACTCAAACTTGGTTTCCACCACAGCTTGGTTTAATGCTTTGGTTCTACAATGATTGATGATTTTCTCTTACTCAATTTTTGCATTGGTCACTTCAGGAGGCACTTGGCTCGAGGATGAGCCAAATAATAGTGGTGGGGGCCTGTTGGCACCCAAAGTTTTGGGTAAATTTCACGTGTGCATGCACAAACGAAGTTGTGCACGTCAATTCCAGTTTTGCACACACTCAAGAAGTTGCGCGAGGGGTGACAAGAGGTGTGCACGTCATATCAAGTTTTGTTAATGTGTGTCAGTTCAAGTTCTTCCAATGCATGCCAGTTCGAGTTTTGTGATGCGTGCTAGAAATAAAGAAGACATTGCATGTACTTTGGAATCAAGAAAAGAATCTTCAAGAAATCTCCCCAAATGATTACTAGAGGCAACACGAGGGAACAAGGAGCAGTAAGAACATGAGATAGAAAGGTAGTTGAGATTGCCATGATTCCAAAGAGGCTACATGGAATGCATGTGGGTGACAGAAGTGTGTGGGACTGTAAATCATAGGAATGAGTGAGCTAGAAGTGAAAGTAATAGAGTGCTAGAGCCGAGAAGCAGATAAAAGGGATCAACAACAATTGAAAGAGAATTAGTCAGTTGGTTGTTGGTTGATAGTTGTGGGTATTGTTGTTGTTGTTAGTCAATGACCTTGAGCTCGCTCTGAGCATATGTTTTTTAATGTCTTTGGTTGTAAGTTTGAGTCTGTCATATCTACAGAGTTTGAAGGGAAATGCATGGCCCTATGTAATGTAATGTTGGGAAAATGTATAAGAGAGCAAGGCTATGTTGTTGTCAATTGATGAGTTTCTCAATGTATGTCTAATAAAGCTGAAGTGATTATGGTCTTATGGTGTGTTGAT
>SNQJ01S0053248.1:13077-26579 GCA_010110895.2 Picea sitchensis
TTTTGTATCTCCTTCATAAATATTTCGAAGCTTGTCCCAAATCTCTTTAGCGGATTTACAATGTGCAACTTTGGTGAATACCGTATCACTAAGACCATTCAAAAGTGCATTTGTAGCTTTGGAATTACTCTCACCGAGTTTCATTGTTTTGTCATTTGTTGGTGGAACTGTTGGTGTTGTGTATCCATCTACAATTGATTTCCAAACTTGAAATCCCTGTTCTTGTATATATGTCTTCATCTTTATGCTCCAAAAAGCATACTTTTGTCCATCAAACTATGGTATTCCATTTTTATACAAGTTGGTACTTTCCATGATCTACCTTTCAGTTGTTAAACTGATTTCTGAAGGAACCTGCTCTGATACCAATTGTTGGATTACTGAGAGGGGGGGTGAATCAGTAATAGTGTAATTATAATTATTTTTCCCCAAATAATCCAAGTGTTATATCAATGTAGAATTATTATCCAATAATGAGCAATAGAAAATGAACAATTACACACATACACAGTACACCAGTGTTTTATGTGGAAACCCAAATTGGGAGAAAACCACAGAATTATTTTTCTTATATGTCTTGAAGAATTACATTCATTGGAAGCACCAACTTCCTTTGTTTTCCAGCTACAACTGGAAGAGGATCCAACCCCCTATTTTCTCAGGATACAACCTGAGGGAAGTTCCAACTCCCCAATTCTCTGGCTACAACCCCCTGTGTTCTCCGGCTACAACCGGAAGGTGGCTACAACCACCTGTCCTTACCCCGTCCAACCGCCCTGAAGTATAAGTAGAATGATGGAACCACTGTCAATATGTCAGTGTGAGATATACTTTTGTACAACTTTAACAACCCATACCACTGACCGATATCCAATCTGTACAACTGCCCTGTAATTAATCTGTACCTGACCTGAACATGTATCTACAAAAAATACAACAGATACGCGACCTGTAGTGTTGCAGCCCACATATGTACACGCCCTATCTGTTATGCAACCTGTGTATGTACGCTACCAAACTGTTATGCAACCTGCGTATGCCTTCTGAAAACTAGGGTTTCCTTTTCTTGAAAACTTCTGACCTTCTGTAACTTCATTCACATAGATCTGTAACTTGTCACTGTATCCAGACTGTAACTGTACCCTGTGCATGCATCCTCATATATAACCTTTAGTCAATACAAGTATGTCTTTCTCTAGTCATGTGTCATATAGGTATGTGTAATCATGAACAAGTATAATATCCCTCACATGATCTTAGTCATCAACCCCTTTCCAATATTCAGTCTCTCAATACATCAACTACTACACAAATACAATCTCTCAACCATGTACCATAAAAACCCTTAGCCATATGCCAAGAAATACAAGATGTGCCTCACAAGAAGTATTAATGATGAATATACCAGCACTGTATTTCTGTAGATCTGACTTATGCAGAAGATCCCATGAAGCCACTAGTCTCTCTAGGGAGAATCCTCAAATATCCATTGTTGTTCCTCATGCATACATCAAAATCCAATTATTCATAGAAATAAGACATACCTTTTGAACCAATGGATGGATCTAATGTATCTGAGCACTTTAGACCTTCCTGGGAGCTTGATCTAAGAATCTAGAATCGTTGCATCTTCATCTCTTCAAGTTTCCATGGATTTACCAACATGTACGCACCTTGTACACAGACAGCCCACGTATAACTCAGCATGTGCGTAGCTTGTACACAGACATCTCGTGTATAACTCAGCATGTACGCACCTTGTACACAGACAACCCGCGTACACCTCATAAAATAGGGTTTTTCTGTAATTTCGAGAATTTCCTCGTCAACCCTTCATGCTATCTCAGACGTTCGCCACTTCAAATGTATCCACAAGTATTTACAAGAAGCTTTACACAAGAAAATAGATATACAATATATACAAGTGTGTGTATAATGAGTGAGCTTTGCCTCTTATTTATATCTTCATGTAGCCTTACACTTTCCTTATTTTAGGGCGTCTTCATTTAAAATAATTTCTTTTGCAAAACACTTTGACCCTTGGGGGCTTCTATAAGACTTATGAAGGGTTCTCCAACTTCATATGGTCATAACTCTCTAACCGTGAGGAGTTATGTGACGTTTCACATACCACCGGAAACGACATGACAAGCACTATCCATCTAGGATAGTTTCACTGACAAATTCATTGTCCTTCATCTCATTATTCCTCAAATAAGCATGGGTTCTCTCACTCTGCAAAGCGTCTTCCCGTGAGGGATTTCACCATAAGGGGACCACTTTGGAGTTCATCCATTTTTACTTCTTATCAACCATGACAAGACAATAATGATTCATCTTTACATCAAACAATCTTGGGTCCATTACCCAAACCTTGTGCTACGGGGCTTTCTTCAAGGGTTGACATCAATGACAACCAACCATAATCAACAATATTATGTGTGAGTTGATTATTTATTAGTTATGTATGAACTAGATGCCAACCTGTAGTGTCTAAAATGATTCCCAGTTAGAGTGTTGATCAGTAGCATCGGAGGTTACTAGATGGAGGGCCAACCAGTAGTGTTGGAGGTGTTTGCCAGCATTATGGCTAATTTGTGGCTATGATGGTGATACTTGTTACATTATATGTTTGATCATATGATAGCATGTGTGGATATGGTGATGCTACCTGTAGACTGGTCTACAAGACCATGTGAGTCTTTCCCATGCCATGTGACATGGATGGATGTGTTTGAGACCAATACTTGAAGAACATCTTAGTTAATATCCCTAGCTAAGAGGGAGTGTTGATGTTTTGGTAGATGTGGGAGGTATTAACCTTCACGTGTAACCTATGACTTAGATTAAATATCCTTGAAGAAAGTGAACCATTAAACATATGTGTGGAAACCATAGAAGACAAGTCATCCTAGAAGAATAAATAATATTAGAATATTATCTTCCAGAAAGATAAGTCGGCTCCACAGGAAAAAGATAAACATAAAATATAATTACCAGAAATTCAGGTCGGCCAAGATAGAAAAGTCACTAGACAGATTTAAAATATAAATAAAGGATGCTCATTTGGATAACGAGTCAAAGCGCATGTTTTGTGGAAAGTTGCAGTTGCAGCTGGAAGGAGGAATAAGGGTGTATGGTCATCTCTTGGTCTTGGTCTCTCTCTAGCACTATCAATTGATATTCTTGGTGATTCTCTTGGTGATACTCTTGGTGATATTTTTTCTAAGTATGGTGCAAGTCTGAGAGAGTAGTGTAGTTGCAGCTGATGTAGTTGTGTATGGTACTTGTTATGTGGATATAGAGTCTCTCTCTCTTGTGCGCTAACCTTCGAGAAGGAGCGCTCTACTTGTCTTGAGTTGTTGCAGTTAGCAACTAGGGTTTATCTATTGGTTCTAGATTAGGCTTTCCAGAATTATTCTAAGTTAAGGTTAGTGTGCTCGGGGGTGGCATATGTGAATGCCTATGGTTGGGTGACAATGATGTGACATTGTTTATGGTTAAACGAGCATACCAAAATTTCAACATGGTATCATAATTGGTTTCCTTCATAATAGTCTAACCAATGGAAGGAAGATCCTCAGTTTCCCACATTGTCAATCTTATTGAGCACATACTCAAATCACTAGGAAGGTTGCCTAAGTAGGGTGCATCTCTTCCCCAGATCAAATTTGCAAACTTATGAAGTTGATAAATTAGGGTTTCCTCATAAAACCCTAGGTCTACAGGACCAATTGCAGTGCCAGTTCCTTCATGCCAACTGCTTCATGCCAGTTGCAATACCAGTTGCAGTGCAAGTTGCAACACCAATTACAATGTTTGTTGCAACACCAGTTGCAGTGCCAACACCAGTTGTAGTGAAAGGTTATGTGAAGTGTTGGGACTAATATTTGGTTGTCCTAGTGCGCCTTACCCTATCACATCTCCAACTACCTTTATATTACAAGTTGGAGCACCTTTGAAGTTTTAAGGTTTGTCATTGCTTTTCTCCGCTATCGGATGGTGCCACTGCCTGTTGATGTTGTCGGAGGTATGTACTTATATATATTTAAACTGCATCACTATTTTGAGTGTGATTGTAGGAGAAGATATCTCTTACAATCATAGATCCAGAGGGATCTCAGATCCAACACATTCAGAGGAACAATGCACTCTAGGTTTGAGTGTTTTCACATGCCTCTAGTTGTTATGGAGTTATTGTAACCTTATGAACATCTAGTTGTATTTTGATCTATTGAAGTTATGATTATCGTAGTAACCTCTATTCAAAGTTAAAGTTATATGTTGACTCTATTCAAAGTATTAGAATGATTAAGGTTGATATTTTTAGAGTTTATTTGCATTGTATTCTCTAACTCAGATTTATGTCAAGAAAGCATATTGTCTTAAGTACATGGGACATGTTAAAGAGAATACTTGCCATCTTGAGTGAAGGAGACTCGGAATAAAATCACAACACTCGTTATTGAAGATAAGACTATAGGTTCCGGGTTTGATTGATTAAATTAATAAGTTTCCAATTTGCACATATCAAGTCTAATAATTGCTACATTACTAGTTGTGACAAAAATCCTTGAAAGGATCTATTACTGCTAGATACAATGAATATCTGGCAGCATGTGAGTATTATTGATGTAAATTCTTATTGTACTTGGTCGCAAGATGAAATAATATATCTTTTAGCAGATACTTCTTGTGTTGCTTCCAAGTAGGTCATCTTGATAATAATATGATGATTACCATGAGATTGTATTTTATTATTGTTGACATAAATATGTTCTTATGAAAACATTGTTATACTTTTTGTTCTTGTTTCTCTTGTCTCGGGTGGGTTATTTTATAAATTTCATGGAGTTCAAAAGCAATAGCTATGAGAATGAGTTATTGTGATTATTGTTCTCATTATTTTTTTTTATTATAAGAGTATTATTCTTGTCTACTATTTTTCCCTTTGTTGTCCTTGTTCCGGGCAGGTCACAGGTGATAACTCTGAGGGGAGCTATAGTGATGGTTGTAGGAGGAAACATATTAGATGGTCTCTAGTTTGAGACATGGAGCAGACTATTCAGATAAGAAGTTGTATACATGACCATATACATCCATGTATCGAAGAAGAAGAAGACAAAGAAGGGTACTTTTGTGGGATACTAAGTATAGCATATAGAGATTGATTGCAAGGAGAAAAAGGCTCCAAGGATAACCGAACAAATCCCTCTAGTGCAGTTGATCACTCCTCAAATCAGGAAGAGTTAGTAGAGCCATAAGGGCCTCCAAAATCATTGCAGTAACTAGAAAGAGACCAACATGGTCCTGTGACACTTTGCAGGATGCAAAGCCATATAGCATTGGTGAGCCATATCATGAGGAATAGATGGCTTCGAAGACTATACAGACTTAGAGGGAGTCAAGCTTCAGAGGGAGAATGGAGACTTAGAGAATTTCAGATTAATATGGAAGAGAGAGACATCTTCCATGAATGACAAACAAATGCCATGGGTTGATAAGGATAAATAGAAGCTTCAGAGGCTTCGAGGAGATATGAGATCTTATGGGAATATTCCCTTAGACTTTGCTACAGTGACCGGGGAGGAATCCAGTCAGAAGGACTGGGATATATATATTTTTTCCTTGGTTTCGAGACCAGAAGGGAAGTCAATGGTGACTTCCAAGTTGATCTACAAAGATCAAGCATGTTGCAAAAAAATAGCCTAGAGATGTACAAAGCCTGATTTGTGTCCAGAGGATTCTCCCAACAAGAGGGAGAAGACTATGATGAGACACTTGCTCCAGTATATTTCTATTAACGAATAGGTAGTAGATATGTTGACGAAGCCTCTGTTAGGGACAATCTTGGAGTGGTCCAAATGATTTTCTCCAGTAGTGAGATGTGTTCCCCAGTAGTGGGAAGTGATCCTTAGTAGAGGAAAGTGATGAGATCCCCGGTAGTGGTATGCTACCCCAACGTAGGTTGGTACTCCAATGCAGAATGGTATGCTACCCCAAAACAGGTTGGTACTCCAATGCAGGCTGGCATGCTATCCCAGCGCAGGTTGGTATTCCAATGCAAGTTGGTATGCTACCCCAACGCATGTTGGTACTCCAACGAAGGCTTGTATTCTACCCCAGCGTAGGTTGGTACTCCAATGCAGGTCGGTATGCTACCCCAGGGAAGGTTGGTACTCCAACGTAGGTTGATATGCTACCCCAACACAGGTTGGTACTCCAACAAAGGTTGGTATGCTACCTCGACACAAGTTGGTACTACAACGCATATTGGTATGCTACCCCAGTGTAGGTTGGTACTCCAACCAAGGATGCTATGCTACCCCAGTGCAGGTTGGTACTCCAACGCAGGTTGTTATGTTACCCCAGTGCATGTCGTTACTCCAAGGAAGGTTTTTATGCTACCCTATCATAGGTTGGTACTCCAACGTAGGCTGGTATGTGACCCCAGCGCAGGTTGGTATGTTACTCTAGTACAAAAGGCCGGTGAAAGTGCAGAACTTCTTGTGATGTATGGATTCATGAAATTCAACAAGACAATGGTTGAGGTGTGTAGAAGTGCAGATGATGATTGTGCCAAGAGGAATAAGTTCCTCATTAAGAGGGAGTGTTAAATTTTTTAGTCAGATTATGTGTGAGTTGATGCATTACTAGTTTTGTATGAACTAGATGTCGACTTGTAGCGTCAGAAATGACTCACAGTTAGAGTTTCGTTCAGTAGCATCAAAGGTTACTAGCTAGAGGGACAACCAGTAGTGTTGGAGGGGTTTTCCAGCTAGATGTCTAATGTGTGGCTATGATGGTGATACTTGTTACATGATCTGTTTGATCATATGATAGCCTTTGTGGCTATGGTGATACTACCTATAAATTGGTCTGCAATACCATGTGAGTCTTTCCCATGCCATGTGAGATGGATGGATTTGTTTGAGACCACTACATGAATAACATCTTAGTTAATAGCTCCCTAGTGAAGAGGGAGTGTTATGTTTTGGTAGTTGCGGTAGGTATCAACCTCCACGTGTAAACTATGGCTTAGAATAAATATTCTCGAAGCAAGTGAACCATTAAAAAGATGTGTGGAAACCCTAGAAGACAAGCCGACCTAGCAGAATAAATAATATTAGAATATTATCTTCCAGAAAGGTAAGTCAACTTCATAGGAAAAAGATAAACATAAAATATAATTACCATAAAGTTAGGTCARCCCCACTAGAAAAGCCACTAGACATATTAATATAAATAGAGGACGCTCATTTGGATAACCAGTCAAAGCGCAAGTCTTGTGGAGAGTTTCATTTGCAGCTGCAACTGCAACTGCAAGGAGGAATAAGGGCATATGGTCATCTCTTGGTCTTGGTCTCTCTCTAGTGCTATCAAGTTATATTCTTGGTGATTCTCTTGGTGAAATTCTTTCTAAGTATGGTGCAAGTCTGAGAGAGTAGTGCAACTGCAGTTGTTGCAATTGTGTATGGTACTTGTTATGTGGATATAGAGACTCTCTCTCTCTCTCTCTCTTGTGTGATACCCTTGGAGAATGAGCGCTCTACTTGTATTGATTTGTTGTTGCAGTTAGCAGCTAGGGTTTATCCATTGGTTCCAGAGTAGGCTTGCTAGGATTATTCTAAGTAAGGGTTAATGTGCTCGGGGGTGGCGTATGTGAATGCCTATGGTTGGGTGACAATGATGTGACATTTTCTATGGTTAAGCGAGCATACCAAAATTTCAACAAAAAGTACTAAGAAATATAGTATATATATATATATATATATAGATTAATTAAAATTAAATATATAATATAAAATTTCAATCAAGATATACGACATAATGATTTTTAAAATATAAGCTTTTAGGGAATGTGAATATGAAATAAATTAAAAACATTTATAGTTATCAATGTCTTTAGACTCTATAAAAAATGTTGTATTTCTTAAGTTTCACAATTTTAGGGTCTATTAAAAAGGCCAACTCTTTGAAATTTGATCATTTTTGGGTCTATAAAAAAATCCAACTTCATAAAATTTATTAGTTTTTGAGATTAAAAAAATGTCAACTTTATGAAATATGACGATGGATTGGAATTGGATGAAACTTAATGAAATTAGTGATTTGGGGACTACATTAAGGTTACAGTTGGTTTGGCTAAGTAGGGTTATGTTACTAAAGTGTGAATTATAGTAATGTGTAGTTTAGTTGAGAGCGAGGTTGTAAAGGGGGATTTTGATGTTGTGGTGGAGGTTGTTGGTAAGGTGTGCAAGGAGGTAATATATGTTAGGTTAAGTTTAACTATGAGTATATAATGATAGAGTATATATTGAGGTAGGCTCAAGTATGACACTAAAAGTACCTAGGTTCCTATAACTAAAGGCTTGGTGTGAAGGCATACACCTAGGTTGAGAGAAAATATAAAGGATAACAATTGGTTGGGTCCAAGAGACAATTATAACTTGGTTATAAGGAGTGTTCCAAGGTACCTTGATTGATGGATAACTCAAAGGGTTTGAGAGAGGTTGAGATGAAGGATTTCTAGTTTGGACTAAGGAGATTGGCTTATAGGAGGCATAAGCAAAGATATGTTGTATTTGACCTTATGGTCTCTTGAATGTTTGAGAGTTGTGGATGTGAGAAAGGTCTATAGGTTCACCAAGTGAAATTAAAAAGATCCAAACCATCAAATGGTGTGTGTTAATGTTTTACAAATGATTTAGATGTGTTGTTGTGGGAAGTGGATACATTCTCAAGAGGAGGTTGTCTGTTTGTGTTTGAAGCCAACTGGAGTGAGGCATTCTATAACTTGGTCAAGGTTGTGATCAAGAACCTTACAGAATTTCAGGCCATAAATATACTCAGAGGATGTTGTGAGGATGGCCTAATTGAAGGATAATAGTCATAGGTTGACTCGGTATGACTTGAGAGATGATAAGAGTCGTGATAGGGTTAGGGTATGCAATGGAAAGGTAAAAGGCCAAAGAAAATTCAGAAATTTGCTTGGAACAATATAAAGGTGGAGGAAGAACAACTCCTCCTATGAAAAGAGGGGGAGAAGTGAGGATACTTTCCCCCAATAGGAAAGATAAAGGTGAAAGAAGAGAGGAAAAATGAATTTATAGTGGAATTACAAAAAATGGTGACATATGAGTGGGAGTAGTAAATGTAATTATCCTAATCTACATAGGAACCACTATTATGTTTTCTTGGAGACTTGGGATGGCCTAGAAGCTTAGGGGTTTGAACGACTAACCCAACAATTGAAACCATAAATATAGCAACATTTCTACTTCGAGGGAAATATAGAGGAGGTGCTAAGCTAAGAAGAAAATTATTAGGAAATTATGGGAGTTTCCACTAATTTTTGAGAAGAAACTAAGAACATAGGAAGGTGAAGAAAGGAGGGAGGAAATCTAAGCATTAATTGATTTAGATGTGCTTGATGTGAACTAAAGGGGGTGATTAAGGAGTGTTTTTCGATTATTAAAGGAGGGAACCTTATTTAAATGGAGCTAATAGAACTAAAGTACCTTAAGAAACTAAAAAAAAAAATATAGAAAGGAAAAAATGTGGGTTTATTAATGAGAAGGGATGACTTTGATGAGAATAGATAGAAAATAAGCTGGGGAAACTAAGAAGAGATGAAAAACATGGCTTGACTTAGATGAGAAGAGATAAAAATCATGGCTTAACTTAGATGAGAAGAGTGAAAAATAAGAGAGGAAATAGAGAGAACTACAACTAAATCTTGTCTTTTGATCCCAAACCCTGGCCAAAAGAGAGGATAACGAATAAGGTTTGTTACCTCTTTTTCTTCTTGGTGAGATAATGAACTCAGGGAAGGAAAATGCTACTTCATTTCCTAAGATTTGAATCAATGAAGTGGGATTTATACTCTTGCCATGTGATCTCTAAGACTAATAAGCATATCTAAAAAGGAATTAAGAAGATAGTAGGAATCAAGTCAGTAAGTGCAATGAGGGGGAAGGCATGTATGTGTTTCTATTTTTTCGTATTCCACATTTAAACGAAGAACAAGGTTTACCCTTTCTCCACATAATACAAAAATACTAAAATGAACCCCAATATAATCAAGGAGACATAAAAACACATAAAATCAATAAACATTAACAAATTATGTTTCCCAGTGCCCTTGTTAGGAAGGAGAGATCTCCTACTTTACAATCACTAATATCCATATTTTAAGGTAAATTGTTGAAGCTTCTATAACCATGTGGATCTATTGGATTGAACCTAAAGAAGGGTAAAAAGACACAAGATATAAAGTAAAAGATGTAGGAGAAATGTATAGCAACAAAAAATCAAAATATATAAACTATGATGATCTAGGGAAACAACAAATGGTTATTACCAAGCCTACACAAGTTTGGGAGAGGGTGGAATTTCCTAAAATAAAGAAGAGGATCTCAATTTAGTGAAGCCTAGAACCCAAATCAATACCAGAAGAGGAAAACAACCATCCAATTTATAGAAAACATATAAAGAAATTTAGAGAGGGTAACCTCCTCAAGAACTTAAGGATGGTGGAGAGGAGGGTAGGGAAGAAATCAAGACAATAGCCCAAAAGAGCAATTATGTGATGAAGGGAATCCAAGAGATTGAGTATGTGAGATGATTAAAGAATGTTTAAGAGAGGAAATGAAAAATACAAATGGCCCATCTATTTACAATGGAAATAGACATTGAAGAGGTCAAGAATATCGATCCTAAAATAAGGGATCTTAGGAATTTAAATTCCTCCATACGAACAATTTTAACGTGCAACATATTGTAAAATAACTATAATGTATTCCAAGGAGAAAAAATCACGACAATAACCCAAGAAAGAAATTGTGTGATGAAGGGAATCCAATGTTGGGTTTTAAACAAGCATAATAAAATATATTTGTGAGAGAAAAATAATATTACATAAGAAACCATACACATAAACACACAATTATCCTGGAAAACCTCTACGGGGAAAAACCATCCTAATAATAGATCTATTATTAACCTTGACCTAAATTGGCCAAGCCGGGCCAAGTGAGCTAGCCACCGCTCACCTCCAGGCCACTTTACAATGGATCCTTACAAGCCTTATAAACGATTATTCACATGCATTCTATGGCATACAAAACCACAGGCCATCAATACCATGTGCTTGAAACCATGTGTTAAGACCTAAACCACTTTGACCCATTCCCTATTCAAGGTTAACCTTAACAATCCCCCCTTTAAAATTGACTTGGGGATTCCACATGTAGCCCCCCTATCACCTAGGTCTGCCTATTTACCAGTGAGTTACCAGGGGTATGCATGCCTTACCAAGTCTTACATCCATATGCCCTTTTACATGCAAACAATTTCCGCTCCATAATTTTTTTTTCATGTGTCTCATGGTGACTACACCATCACCATCAGTTGCTACATCCTCTCGCTTTTCCATGCTCATGTTCTTGCTAGTTTCTTTCTACTTTGGCTCTTCTCTCCATGCACCGAGGATCATATCCATCTCTTTTCCACTTGGCCTCCCAATTTGAACCTTGATCTCACCACTACTCTTCACAACTCACGAGGCTCCTCCTCTTCAACAGTATTTTCTCTTATGGTCTACTCACCTTTTATCCAGCTACCAAAACTTGTTGGAACCACCACCATAACCAAATTTTCACTGTAATTAAACATGCCATCACCGCCATGACTCTTACAAATAACGACCACTCTCTCAGGCGACTACCAACAACTCATAATAACAATGGATGATATGTTTCCCTTTATGGTGGGAAAAATTTCTTTTCTCTTTGACTACTCATTTCCCTTCGAATCTCACAGTGGCATTGGCTAACTATCAACCCATATCGTGGCTAAAACAAAACATCTACAAATCTTCTCATATCTTCCACTCGCAAAAGGCTGCAACACAACCACAACAACATGATATTATTTCTTTGAACTTGAAACTCTATGGATCTGATACCAATTGTTGGGTTTTAAACAAGAATAATAAAATATATTCGTGAGATAAAAATAATATTACACAAGCAACCATACACATAAACACACAATTATCCTAGAAAACCTCTACGGGGAAATACCATCCTAATAATAGATCTGTTATTAACCTTGGCCTAAACTGGCTAAGCTGGGCCAAGTTAGCTAGCCACCGTTCACCTCCAAGACATTTTACAATGGATCCTTACAAGCCTTATAAATGCTTCTTCACATGCATTCTACAACATACAAAACCACGAGTCATCAATACCATGTGCTAAGAACTAAACCACTTTGACTCATTCTCTAGTTAAGGTTAACCCTAACATCCAAGAGATTGAGTATGTGGGATGATTAAAGAATGTTTACGAGAGGAAATGAAAAATATAAAGGGCCCATCTATTTATACTGGAAATAGATATTGAAGAGGTCAAGAATATAGACCCTAAAAAAGAGATCTTTGGGATTCAATTTCCTCCATACCAATAATTTTAACATGCAATGTATTGTAAAACTATAATGTATTCCAAGGTGCAGAAATCATGACAATAACCCAAGAGAGAAATTGTGTGATGAAGGGAATCCAAGAGATTGAGTATGTGAGATGATTAAAGAATGTTTAAGAGAGGAAATGAAAAATACAAAGGGACCATCTATTTATAGTGGAAATATACATTGAAGAGGTCAATAATACCAATCCTAAAATAAGAGATCTTTGGGCTTCAACTTCCTCCATATCAACACTTTGAACCTGCAACATATTCTAAAATAACTATAATTTATTCCAATGAGCAGAAAATTGAGTCTCTAATTTGCAATAATACAGTAGATAGTAGCAAGATCATAGGTGTCATCGATGGTGACAACAAATTCACAATCGTAGAGGAAGACAAAGAAAATTAAAAATGGGAAAACAATTAATTGAACAAGTCAAAAAAAATGAATAACATAAGGCAAAAGTAGGAGAAAAATAATCCAAAGAGGAATCCCAATAACCCATGACACAAATTAGGGGCCAAAATTAAGAAAATTGAGCCCAATAATGATAAAAGGGAGTTATAAGGATTTGAAAGAGGGGTTCAATTAGGGAAATTGACCTAGTAATTATATGTTTATTCATTTAACAATTAATCAAAAGGGATATCAAGACCAAAGTAGGTTACCAAAAAATCGTTTAATTAAACTAAGGGTGGATGATTATAAAATGATATTGACATTTGCAATCGATTTGTAAAAATCCTTTATAAAATAGAATAATGGATGACACATAAAATTTGTGTAGTACAAATTCTTATAAATTTTGTTTTTCAATCAAATATGAAATTCTTGTAAGTTATAAATTTACATGTTTAAGTTTCAAGGCATACATTGTTAACAATGTATTTGATCCTAACCTAAACAAATATTAACATCAACAAATTAAATTATATATAAAGAAAAAAAATTATTTGATGGATAATTCAAATGTACAATGTAGCACCAATTATTAATGATGTAAGTAGATATATACTAGCACAACC
>SNQJ01S0053248.1:39940-62005 GCA_010110895.2 Picea sitchensis
AAATTCTGGAATTGAAACCATTTAGTTTTTGAAAGTATTTTCATTCTAATTATACTATGTTTTGCATAATCCATCTTGCTTTTATTTTTACCAGTAGTACACCAAACATAGTCTGACTTGCCATGTTCGAAATTTCCGTTCCTACCTTGCATGTTTTATCTCTTCAATGTATTTATGAAATTCATTCATAATAATTTATGTATACTTCCAACTGGTTAGAGTTAAGTACAATTTTCATAGTCACTTTTTTAACTAGATCATCTATCTTGTGTGTCTTTATATGTGTTAGGATAAATAAAGGTATATGTGGTGGCAAAGAAACATTTTTTTTTTTTAATCCTACTGCATTCTTATAGATGTGGTACTCCTATATAAGTTTTTCCTGTGACGTGTATAGTTCAAATGTGGGACTTATAGAATATATGTCGTAATGACTTGAAGCAATACAAAACGATATTATTTTATTTTATTTTATTTTTTTGAAATAAAGGTTCCTAGAAAAGAGGACCAGGAATCACACACATTAAAAATTCAAATTTAAAAAACACAATCTCTTGACATTCAACATAGTTGAAGATAAAAAAATTATGAGCACATAAAAATAAAAGAAGATGAAAATAGTTTTCTTTGAAATATATCAAAAAATAATATTGTCTGCTACATATTCCTAGAAATTTAAATGGGTTTGTCGTATAGAACGGTATTGGGGCTCCCGCGGACCATAAAAGAAATAAGTACAAGAAATTGGATTGTAGAAAGAAGAAGTGGACGACGGTAGAGAGCAAGACCTAAAAAAAAAAAATTGGAAGTTATCAGTCTTTGGTTAAACATTTATATTTAAAGAGGTGGAATAACTGGATTGATAAACAAAGCAGCATGTGATCAGTATAGGCTTGCATTGATGGTCTATATATCCCCCTTTGTTATTTTCCTACTAATGCATTTTTATTGATGTCTTCGAAGGCTACTGGAATCATGCCAACTGCTTTTTTCCCTTCCTCAGTGAGCTTGTCGATTGTCCTTTGGAGCCATTCTTCAATGTAGCCTCTCATGGGGGGCACGTTGATCTCATCCCAAATTTTTATGTTGAAAAGATCCTTTTCTAATTCCCTTATATCGATAGAAATATTATGTAGAGCTTGATCAATTTCTTCATTTTGTATCGAATAGTCCACTAGCCAGTTGTCCACATCATCTTCACCATATTCAAGGATGTTGTAAAAAATTTCTAAAGACAACCCCTTAAAAATATCAACTTGTTCATCGAAGGCTTGTTTGGTTAAGGGAAAGGAGTTGACGATTAAGTTGGGGTCTTGGACCTCGTTGGTTCTTCTGGCTAAGTCTATTTCGGTCAGCTTTCTGAATAATAATTTTTTCTTTAATATGGCTTGTTCACATGATTGGACAATGAGATGCAGGTTCTTCACTTTCTCTTTCCAACATGCATTTAATTGGGTGATCTGGTTTGGGGAGGGGATATATTCTTGTCTTCTTCTCATATATATGATGTTGTTGACATGGATGCAAAAAGGGATCATCGT
The DNA here is from genome assembly GCA_010110895.2 of Picea sitchensis. Taxonomy (NCBI): domain Eukaryota; kingdom Viridiplantae; phylum Streptophyta; class Pinopsida; order Pinales; family Pinaceae; genus Picea; species Picea sitchensis. The sequence continues at coordinate 41,482 of SNQJ01S0053248.1, forward strand.
ATCTATATAGAAATGTTCTTCATTTTTTAAATCTTCCTGCAAATGTTCGTGCAAATCATTTTCCCTCGTTCCAAGGGAAGCCATACTTTGTGATGTTTCTCAAGCCTGAGTAATCATCTCCATTATTTTCTTGATATTCTTATCCACATAGCCTCTACACGATGCGAGGAGGCTGGAGGATCCTTTTAACTTGGTTGCAGGGGTGGCAGACATGGTTATTGCTAAAGGAATAGCAAGCAATGACATATGAATCAAAGCTTCCTCCAATTCCTTAAGTCGGTCCTTTAGTCTGGCATTCTCGGCCTCAATTCCTCCAATGGAATAATCAAGAGAATCTTTGGTTGTTCGGTGAAGTCAGGAGATTTGGGACGGACACATGTTCCTAAGGTTAATCTCTGAACAAGATTTCCCTTTCTCATTTATTACATCTCTCTTTTCAATAATTAAATTTTTAGACTCGCTGTCAAAAACAACGCTCTGGGATACAAAGGATTCATCTTCGTCAAAATTTTCGGTCTCATCTATTTTCATTGGGAGACTATGGTGGATCATGTACCCGGGATTATCAACATTGCGGAATAAGCTATCCAAATCAGTCTCAAGTTCCATATCTTCACTTTCAATTATGGGCTCTTCCGCTTCCCTACAATGTTTTTTCTCTTCTTCCTCATGGGAACCTTGTGAGAACTATCAATTTTAGCACGAGGAGGGTTATTATCTCCTCCTTCGTTTGAATAATTCTTGGTTTCTTTCTTACTAGGGTGGGTCATTGGAGCGATGCTCCGAGATGTCGTACTCTTGGGAGTGGTAGTCGGGGATTGAACACTCTTCTCACCGGGGCCTTTTCCCTGTTGTTTGTACAATTCAGTGGTGCTTTGAAATGTCTCTAGGTCGGCAACATCATAAGCAGGAGTGTTTTCATCATTGTCTTTGTCTTCGTTTAGGCATGTCTGGATAAAATAATTATTGAAGCCAACTGCTAGTAAATGTTCTAAGAAAATCCCATTAGGGTCAAACACTCTTAGCCTTTCAGCATATCTTAGGTTCAAGTACTTGTTGAAATGGCCTGTGAATTCGTCAATTTTGTTGGCATTCCTAAACACGAAGTCCCCGACTTTCCAAGGTAGAGGAATGAACTACTTTTTTGTCTTCTCATGGAATAAATGCAACCAGTAGTTGTATTGCCTTTCTATTTATGTAACAAACATTTTGTTTGTAATGTGACATGGAAGAAAAGCAGGATTTTCCTTGGAGCCAAAAATCATTATCACACTATAATTCTCCATTTCTTCAAGTGTCCCCTTCCTGTCCAAAAACTTGGTAGCCTGGTCAGACATGCGGGGAGCATCCTTTCCTAACAATAAATCTTTGAAAAATAATACAAAGTCATTAAAAACCTCATAAAAACAATGGGAGGCCTTGTGCCTCCACAAGGCCTAGTACCAGAAGGTTATTGGGTCGAATTCACATTTTACCTTCTTGGACACAGACAGTTTTGGAAACGGACAGCAATGTTTTATCGTGAAAACTAAGTAGGATGATATATAAAATTTATTCTCCTCTTTGAATCATGACAATTGGGAGCAGATTTCAAGGGAAATTAGCTTCCCCCTATCAAAAATGGCTTGTTCCTTGACTGTGAAATACAAAATATAAAGAATCATGTGGGAAATACTTGTTGTGGATTCTTGTCTCGTTATTCTTGTAAACGGCCAGGCAATTTCCCGAAATGTATTTCTAAATGAACTAACCTGGAAGCTTGTGATATCTTCAATAACTAAAGTCGGGTCTTCCAGGAAATCAGGAAAGAGGTCCAACCCATTATCATGCTTTTTTAGGAACTTCTTGCAGGTCTTCTCCTCTGAAGGTCAATGTTGGATCTGGAAATCTTAACATCTTGCGGAAGACTTGACGTGACAAAGAAACAGGAGAGTGGTACCACAGTGGAATAATTATTTGGCCTAAAATATATCTCTCGGCGCACCAAGAGACCAACTCCTTATAGTCAAAAACTTCAGGGACACACCCTGCATGAGAAATTCCAGCGGTCCAAATTACTTTGTTTTGGGCGGAAGGGAATGAGTAGTAAGAGTATGCCCTAGACCACTGGAAGTTCTGGTCCTCACGCCCGAATATGTTCATTGTATCTCCACAAAAATGTTGTCGAGATAGTGCCATAAGTTTACAAGGATGTCCATTTTCTCCAGACGATACTTGAAATGAACAGTTGGAGGGGATAAGATAAACCTCTGCAAATCTTGGTCCAATGCATGTGAATGGGAGATCTTCTAGAGCCTTTCGCTCATTAATGATAATCTCTACGGTTGTTGCATGATGAGATGTTAGTATTAAAGCTTAGTAATTGCATACTTAGAAGTGAGAAGATGGCGGGTACAGCGAAGATCAATTAAGGATTGGAGGTTTCGTGAACCCACCAACCCGATGACCAGCGAAAGACATTCCATGATGTTTGAAATGAACACTCGGAAGGGATAATATAACCCTCCGCAAATGTTGGTTTAATGTGTATTAATGGGAGATATCCCCGAGCCTTTCGCTCATTAATGACAATATTTATGGTTCCTACATGATGAGTTGTTATCATTAAAGCTTACTAATTTCATATTTAGAAATAAGACCCTTATATGTGTGTGTGTGTGTGTGTGTGTGTTTTTATAAACATTTTTTTATTATAAACAAGTGTGAAGGTGGCAGGGACGGGGAAGAGAAATTAAGGAATGGCCAAGTATGAAAAGCGGTCAGATAGGCTTCAAAATAGGGTTACAAGGGATGCTCAGGAGAGGTGAGGGCCCGATGGTCAAATTGTATGTCTCGGAAATTTTGAGTGCAAAACGCGTAAAACAGAAGAGGGCATGATGGGGAAGTCTAGTGGTTAGTTTGTATATCATGGAATTCCAAGTGTTTTTTACAAGTCGTGGAACAATGGAAGTGAAATCTTGATCCCGCCTATCCGGGAACCTGCAATCAAAAAAGTGGCTAATTATGGAATAGGGAAACGGTCGGTCGGACTCGTTTTCACTAATATATTGAAATATGTAATAGACATCCCATTACCTAGCAAGATCTTTCTGCATGTTTCTGGACAAGTTGTGCAGGTATAGTCAGTGTGAATGTCTCCTCGAGGCTTTTACTCATTAATGACAATATTTACGGTTGTTGCATGGTGAGTTGTTAGCATTAAACCTCAGTTATTTCATACATGGAAAGAAGTGTGAAGGTGGTGGGCACAAGAAACAGCGATTAGGAATTGGATATTTCGTGAACCCGCCAACCCGACGATCCATGAAAGATATTCCAATAAATGGTCAAGTGTGGAAAGAGGACGGGCGTGCTTCAAAATAGGGTGACAAGGGTTCTGCATGAAACGTGAGGCCCCAACGGTCAAATTGTATGTCTCGAAACTTTTGAGTGAAAAATGTGTAACACGGAAGAGGGGATGATGTGGGATTCTAGCAGTCAATTTGTATATCGTGGAAGTTTGGATGTTGTTTGTAGGTCACGGAAAAATGGAAGTGCAATCTAGAGCCCTCCTGCCCGAGAATCTGCAATCGAAAAATGGCTAGGTATGGAATGGGGAAGCAGACAGTCGGAGTCATGATATAAAAGCATGAGTGCAAATGTGAACCCGTGCAGTTAGAAATTTTCAAAAAAATGACTAAGTAACCAGAAAGAGAAAGTAGAGGAGGAAAAGAAATAGGAATTTGGTTAAGTATAGGAGAGTGAAAAGAAGGGCTAATATAATGAAATTTGTAATAGATATCCCATTACCTAGCAAGATCTTGTCTGCATGTTTCTGGACAAGTTGTATATGGATATTGATCCAGGTGGATATCGATGGCCACCCACATTTTCCAATTGGCTCAAAACAGTTTTCTGACAATTTTGGTAATTTACTATTTTTAGCAGTTTTCCGGGTCCTGAAACTTCCGGAGCCGTTTTGAGGCCCTAAACGACGTTTTTTGGGGAAATCGGGGAGTAACATGGAATTTTCTTCCATGTTTCCCCAAAATTGAATCTCCTCGATGATACCTTTCCAACGGGATATCATGCACCTAAAACGGAGATCATATGCAAAAGTTATGACCCCGAGAAGTTGATGTACTAACTTACCCAAATGGGGCCCACATGACTTTTGGCGCTTCATCTCCTAGGGTTAGGTTTTTGGATGTCTAGGATTTTTGGCATTCCTATTTATTGTAAAAAGGTCTTTAGAGCCTCATTGTAATCATCTTCTTTTGAATGAGTGCATTCGTCACATCTCTTCTCAGAGATAAGTCGCCACCATTTGAGCAATCTTGTTTTCCTCTGCATTTTACAGTTTCAACTTATTTCCTTATTGAATAGAAAACCAGTTTTACTATATCTTTGTTATTTTGTGTTCAGCACATGTTAATAATCTGTAGTCATTTTGTTCTTCTCATAAAATCTATATCAGTGGTATCAGAGTGGTTTGCTCCTTGTCATCTTAATGCATGTCCCCAATGAGGTCGGAGTATAAAGAGTTGGGTCTCAAGCTTGTTTCTCTTGAGGACAAAATCTCTCGCATGCCCAAGCGACATCTCATGGAAGGAGAAAAGAAAGATGATAGGATAGGATATCGTTTCAAAATGTTTCTTGAGGCATCCCTTCACGCAAATGATGGATAGTTTCACGCAAATCCTTCGGCGGCTACCAACAGGCAATGCATATTCTTCGAGCGGAGGCGTCGCCCCCTTCAAGGTACAAATAAACTTTTACATTCCTATATTTGAAGTTCATATAGACGTAGATGTTGTAGACAAGTGGTTGAATCTAATATAAGGGTATTTTTATGTCCATAACTTTTTGAATAGAGAAAAGATTACTTTTGCACTCCTCAAAGTGGTTCCCCATGTCAAATATTGGTGGGAAACTTTCTGTGAGCAAAAGGAAACAGAGAAACCCTCATTATTTATAGTCACGACCACCTGGGAATCCTTCAGGGATGTTATTAAGGAACAATACTACCCTGTCAGAAGTTATGAGGACTTGTATACCAAATGAAACACACTGTGGCAAGAAAGAGACCAAGCAGTGCCAGATTTCACAAATATCTTCCATACCTTACACACCAAGTTGGGTATCAAATATTTAGAGTGACATCTGGTGCTCAAGTATCGCGGTGCTCTRTATAGATACATCCAGACYGAAATGGAATTTCTGGACATCTCATCCTTGGGCGCGGCCTACTGATATGCCATCAAAATCGAGCAGAAGCTCAAACAAAAGACGTGGCAATTTGGGCCTGGGAACCCCTCATAACAAAACCCAGGAAAGGGCGGCCCCAACCCACAGAACAAAGGACAGAGCAAATATGGACAGTATCAGGAATACCAGTCCAAGCCACAAACAAAGGACATTGGAAAGACAAAGAAAGACATCGAGAAGTGGTGTGACTTTCATAAGAGCCCTTGGCATAACACTGTTGACTGCTGCTAAAACCAGTCGTTGGTGGTCGAAGTGAAAGCCTCTGAATCAGATGTGGGTTCTGACTTGGAATCAAAACCAGAAAGGGGAAGACATATCATTGACATGGAACCCAGTGCCATCGTTTCTACCACCAAGCTTCAGCCTGGTGAAGCAGACGAGATAGAAGAAGGAAAGTGCCTCTTCCATTCACATATGTGGGTAAAAGGCACCCCGTTGCACTTCATCGTTGATAGAGGTAGCTAGAAGAACCTCATCTCAACAGAGGTCGTCAATTGGTTGGCCCTGCTAACAATGCCGCATGCACAACCCTACACCATTGTATAGCCCCACCAAGGAAGTGATCTTTTCTTCAGCCAACAGTGTCGAATGTCATATGGCATCAGGCCCTTCAAATATGAGGTATTTTGTGATGTTGCTCCTCTCAAAGTTTGTGATGTTCTTTTTGGCCAACCTTATTTATGGAAACATCATGTTGTATATGAGTCTAGGCCTCATAGTGTTATTATTACTTCGAATGGGAAATTGTACAGGATACCCAAGGTAGTCCCACCTAGTGTTATTTCCTTGATCTCTGCTAAGCAATGCAAGAAGGTCATCTCTCAGACGGGGAATTTTGTCTTCTTCATGATTCGCTCTTAGAATGAGTGAAAGATCACAGCCACATCCAGGGTCTATGCGGTCAACCTCTCCACACAGCAAAAGAAAGTAGATAAGGTCGTGGAAGAATACTCGGATATCTTCTCCTCACCTATTGGGGTACCTCTGCACTATCAGGTCAAGCACCTCATTGATATGACCCTCGGTGCACCACTTCCCAATGGGCCAGTCTATTGTTGCTCTCTATAGAGAATGAGGAGATCAAGTGACAGATCAAATAATTTCTCCACAAGGGGTACATCTGTCCCATATTATCACCTTTCGGGAGCTCAATCGTGTTGGTACAGAAGAAAGATGGAACCTGGAGACTCTGCATTAATTACCGAGCTCTGAATAAAATCATTGTCAGAAACTGGTACCTGATTCCCCAAATTGACGACCTCCTTGATCCACTCATGGGCGCCAAATACTTCAGTAATATTGATATGAATTCTTGCTACCACCAAGTCCTGATAGAACAGACACATGTATGGAAGACTGCCTTCAAGTCAAAGGAAGGCCTTTTTGAATGGTTGGTCATGCCCTTTGTCTTGAAAAATGCTCTAGCCACTTTCATGAGGATGATGGATGATATCCTATGTCACTAATATTTTTGTAGTGGTGTATCTAGATGACATTCTCATTTCCAACAAGACTTGGGTCGAACACTTGCAGCATATTCAGTATGTTTTTCATACCCTGTGGCAGCACAAGTTATACGCCAACTTGGAAAAATGATCCTTTGGCATGGATAGGGTCCATTACCTGGGATACATCATTGATCAGCATGGTGTACATATGGATCCAACCAAGATCCAATTCATTCGTGACTAGCCAGCCCTGACCACACTCACTGAGCTTCGAAGCTTCTTGGGCCTTGCCAATTTCTACCGCAGGTTCGTGTTGGGATTCTCCCATATTGCATGGGCCTTCAGCCAAATAACTAGGGGTGGTGGTAAGGTGAAATTTGTGTCATTCCAGTCCCAACAACAAGCGTTCAATTATTTGAAGCAGCACTTGTGCTCAACCCCATTAATTTCACTACCATATCTGAAGCAACCCTTTGATATCGAGAGATATGCTTCAGACTATGTTGTGGGCGTCATTCTCACTCAGCACGACTACCATGTGGCCTATCATAGTGAGACACTATCAGATGTTGTCCGTAAGTACCCTACTTACGAAAAATAAATGTACTCCATTGTGCAAGCCTGTCGCCAGTGGAGACATTACATTCTTTGGAAGGAGACAGTCATCCACACTGATCATAAGCCACTACAATTCATGCAGACACAAGGAAAATTACAGAATGACCGCCATCAAAAGTGGTCCACATACTTGCAGCAATTCCACCTCAACATCAAGTATAAAACAGGAAGCACCAATCATGTCGATGATTGCCTCAGCAGACTGCTAGTCGTGGAACTCACCACAGTGATAGACTCTTATGGCCATGAGACCTATGGATGGCCCCAACTCTATGAGATAGACCCAGACTTCGCCACCACCTACCAAATGTTGGGTGCAAATGCAATTGTCAATAATTTCCATCTTCAGGATGGGTTTTTGTGTCGTCTGGGCCATATTTGTGTTCCATCAAGCGAGAGAGGGAATTTGATCTAAGAATCCCACTACAGTCAGGTGGAAGGACACTTCGATGTCAAAAAGACAGTGGCGATGCTATAGAAACATTTCTATTGGCCAAAACTTCAACAGGAGGTCAGCAAGTATATCAGGTCCTGCACTACTTGTGTTATTGCCAAACCGACCACTAAGAAACAAGGCATGTACACCCCTCTTCCTACTCCTGATAGGCCATGGGAATCCATCTCAATGGACTACATATCGGGCCTCCCGTCCACCATGCAAGGAAATGACTGTGTTTTTTGGTTGTTGATCTCTTTTCTAAGATGGTGATTTTGGTTGCCTACAAGAAGAGCATCACAGCAGAGGCCACTACCAAGATCTTCTTTGAACGAGTCTAGGTACATTTTTGAATCCCACAAACCATTGTCTTAGATCGGGACAATCGATTTCTCAGCACATTCTAGTCGAGTCTCTGGTCACTGTTGGACACCAAGCTCACCAAATCCACAGCCTTCCACACCGAGACAGATGGCCAAACCAAGTTTGTAAATCAAATGATTGTGCATATCCTTCGCATGTATAATTCCAAGCACCCTTTCACATGGGATGAGAGCCTTCCCTATGTCTATCATAGCTACAACTGAGCCCTGCATAGCTCAACCAGCCACAACCCCTTTCAAGTGGGGTTGGGATTCCAACCATTGGGTCCCATAGATCTTGCACTTCCCCTTGCGGTCACCTCAACCAACTCATCTCCTGATCCAAATGAAGCTGACAAAGCCACCCGATCCATTGAGTGAATCCAGCACATCCACCAATAGGTTTAGGATATCCTAGAGAAGTCCAATGACAAGTACAAGCAGTGCCATAATCAACATTGGATGCCACATAAGTTTCAGATGGGCGACAAAGTTTGGTTGCACTTGCAGAAAGAACGCCTTAAAGGACCCCATCGAAATCTTCGCCCACTCCATTATGGGTCATACACCATCATCAAGTCCATGGGAAATAATTATTTTGAGCTCAACACTCCTCCTTTCCTTGGCATGCACCCAGTGTTCAATGTGGATCTCCTTCACCCTTATTTCCCACCATTATTGGACACCTAAGAAGTAGCAGAATAGCTGACACCAACAGAGCTCAACCCAGACTACATACAATAGGAATCCAGTGATCAGGTTGTGGACACACAGATCAAGGGCACTCGACAGCAAAGGATCCAGCTTTATCGAGTCGTCAAAGCAGGGCAGCTCCTGCACCAAGGCAAGTGGCTCACCCAGGGCCAAATTTAGTAGAAATTTGATCATCTGATGGGGAAAATCAATGAAATGGAGACCATTTCTTCTTAAGGAGGGAGGATTGATCCAGGTGGATATTGGTGGCCACCCACCTTTTCCAACTGGCTCAAAACAGTTTTCTAGCAATTTTGGTAATTTACTATTTTTAGCAGTTTTTCGGGTCCTGAAACTTCCAGAGTCATTTTGAAGCCCTAAATAATTTTTTTGGGAAAATGAATCTCCTCAATGATACATTTCCAATGGTCTATCATGCGCCTAAAACGGAGATCGTATGCAAAAGTTATGACCCCGGGAAGTTGATGTACTAACTAACCCAAACGGGGCCCACATGACTTTTGGTGCTTCATCTCCTAGGGTTAGGTTTTTGGATGTCTAGGGTTTTTGGAATTTTTGTTTATTGTAAAAAGGCCTTCATAGCCTCATTGTAATCATCTTCTTGTGAATGAGCACAACTATCACATCTCTTCTCAGAGATAAGCCACCACCATTCCAGCAAGCTTATTTTCCGTTGCATTTTACAGTTTCAGCTTATTTCCTTATTGAATAGAAAACCAGTTTTATTGTATCTCTGTTATTTTGTGTTAAGCACCTATTAATAATTTGTAGTCATTTTTTTTTTCTCATAAAATCTGGATCAGATAGTCAATGTTACTGTCTCCTCGAGCCTTTTGTTCATTAATGATAATCTTTATGTTTGTTGCATGATGAGTTGTGGGAGCCCACCTGCCTGGAAATCCGTGATCGAAAAAATGGCTAGGTATGGAATGTGGAGCGGTCTATTGGAGTTGCGATATAAAAGCATGAGTGAAAATGTGAACCTATGAGTCTTCCAACCCACGCAATTAAATATTTTCGGAAAAAAGGCTAAGTAACCAGAAAGAGAAAGTAGAGGGGAAAAAGAAATAGGAATTTGGTTAAGTATAGAAGAGGGAAAAGAAGGGCTAATATATTGAAATTTGTAATAGATATCCATTACCTGGCAAGATACTTTCTGCATGTTTCTAGACAAGTTGTATAGGGATAGTCAGTGTGATTATCTCCTCGATCCTTTTGCTCATTAATGACAATCTTTATGGTTGTTGCATGATGATTTGTTAGCATTAAACCTCAGTTATTGCATACTTGGAAAGAAGTGCGAAGGTGGCGGGCACAGGAAACAGCGATTAGGAATTGGAGATTTCGTGAACCCGCCAACACGACGATCCGAGGAAGAGATTCCAAGAAATGGACAAGTATGGAAAGCAGTCAGACGGGCTTCAAAATAGGGTGACAATGGTTCCTTAGGAGACGTGAGGCCCCGACGGTCAAATTGTATGTCTCGGAAATTTTGAGTGAAAAATGTGTAACACGAAAGAGGGGATGATGTGGCAGTCTGGAACTCAATTTGTATATCACAAAAGTCTGGGTGTTGTTTGTAGGTCACAGAAGAATGGAAGTGCAATCTAGATCACGTCTACCCGAGAATCGACGATCAAAAAAGTGGCTAGGTATGGAATGGGGAAGCAATCGATCGGAATCATGATATAAAAGCATGAGTGCAAATGTGAACCCGTGAKTCTGTCAATCCACGCARTTAGACATTTTTGGAAAAATGACTAAGTAACCAGAAAGAGAAAGTAGAGGGGAAAAAGAAAGGGGAATTTAGTTAAGTATAGAAGAGGGAAAAGAAGGGGATAAAAGAGAGTGGGAAAATAGAAAATCGGAGGGAAATTTTTCGTAAGCAGGAATTGGTCTCAAACAAGCCTCGTTGTTGTAAAATCATCATTTTCTAGTCCAATATTTTATCCACTTACTTTTTTTCTATTGTGCTTGTACCATTAAAAAGGGTGTGAGCAAATGCTTTGTTGAAGATTTGTTTGCATTGCAACTTGTGGGAGTAATTGTGTTCTTGATACATTGTTCAATGCCTTAAAATATTATTTTAAGTATTAAACTTTCTGCATGATGATTTGTTGGCATTAAATCTTAATAATTTCATATCTATAAATAAACTTATTGTACTGTCAACTTGACTGTAAGTATAACAATGACGAACTTGAATTTTAATATTGTGGTTGATTTCATAGCCCCATTTGACTTCATCTACCATATATCATTTTGTTTTTTCAAAATATTTGCAAAGAAGAAATTTGGTAATTTCGTTAATAAAGTAAAAGTGCTCAAATAGAGGCCAGGAGATGGACAACTAATAAAATGTTTCATTTTGGAGTAAAGGAATCAAGGAAGCAAAAGGGAAATAAGAGATCATTTTCTCAACAAGGTTGAGATGAAAACGAAACTTCTTGGGTGGGGCCCCAACTCCCACATCGTGAATTAGTGTTGATATGTTATATTTTCATTACGAATAGAATTGAATGTTGGTTTGAAATTGTCTGAAATTCATTTATGTTTCCATAGAAGCCTCATGGGATCAACACAATGCATTGTCATATAATTGTTCAATGGTCCATATTATATCAAATTACTTGAGTCAATACAATATTTAAGAATTACGAGACTATCGAAGCATGCAAAGGAGAAGATGTGTTAAATCCAACAAAGAAGCACCAACCAATATTCCAAGGCAATTTTTTTAATAGTAAATCTATAAAAAAAAATAGTGGGCAATATATATTTATCCATAGATAATGGACTGAGTTCTTTGCAGTGAAGCATTGAACATATTTTTCATAAATACAGGTACAGGAGTTGAAAAAAAAAAAACATGCATACAATTATGTGGTGTTCATCTAGTGCGACAATGAAGGAGCCATCGACAATCTCTTGAACATGCATACAAAACTGATTATCATGATTTTTTAGGAACTCCTTGCAGTATTCTCCTTGGAAGGTCAATTTTGCTTGCCGCAATCTCAATATATTGCGGAAGACCTATAGTGACAAAGAAACAGGAGAGTCGTTCCGTAGTGGAATAATTCTTTGGCTTGAAACAAGTCAACAACACTCTTGCTCCTGACACTAGTGACCTAGAGACATTGAAAAGCACCACTGAAATGTAAGAATAATAGGGAAAAGGCCCTGGTGAGAATAGTTTCCAATCCCCGACCACCACTGCAAGGAAAACGACATCCCACAGCATCTCTCCAACGGCCCACCCCAGTAAGAAAGCAACCCATAATTCTTCAAACACGGGAGGAGATAAGAACCCTCCTCATGGTAAAATTGATAGTTCTCACAAGCTTCCCTTGAGGAAGAAGAGAAAAAACATTGTAGGGAAAGCGGAAGAGCCCGAAACTAAAATTGAGGACACACTAAGAGACCACCTCCTTACAGTCAAAGACTTCAGAGACACAGCCTACATGAGAAATTCGAGAGGTCCAAATTACTTCGTTCTGGGCGGAAGGGGACTAAGAGACCCCCTCCTTACAGGCAAATACTTCAAGGACACAGGCTGCACGAGAAATTCCAGAGGTCCAAATTACTCTGTTCTGGGTGGAAGGGGATGAGTAGTAGGAATATTCCTTGCACCATTGGGAGTTCTGGTCCTCACCCCCTAAGATGTTAATTGTATATCCAAAGAACAAGAGAGTGGTCCCGCAATTGAATAATTCTTTGGCTTGAAATATATCATTGGGCGCACCAAGAGACCATTTCCTTACAGTCAAAGACTTCAAGGACATAGGCTACACCAAGAAAAAATCCAAACCCAATCCAAAACCCTAAAAATGAAAGGAAAAGATATATCTCTGAGGGCAAGGAATGCCATCAAAGCCGAGAGACTCAAACTCTCAAGCTACAAAGAGGCTATTGCGTTCAGCATCAATTTCTCTTCTAAAACCCCTTCCTTTGGTCTTGTCAGGATCTCCATCATCGAGTCGGGAAGTGCCCCCCGTTATGGTGGATTTCAATTTGGGTGCAGGAGTGGGAACAATGTTTGCATTGCGACCATCCATCGTCGTATCATCGTCCATCAGATCATCTTCTTCCAGCTCAAAATCAACCGTATCAACCTCTGCGTCGGCCATCAACACAGGGGGGCGAGTTTTCTGAGAACGAGSGGTTTCCTTGGAATTATTTGGCTTGAAATATATCTCTYGGTGCACCAAGGGAGTATCTCCTTTTTTGCTSCTGGGTGGAGGGAGATGAGTATTAATAATATTCCCTGGAGCACTGGAACTTCTGGTCATCATGCCTGAAAGTGTTTACTGTATCTGGACAGAACTGTTGTCGAACTGCTGCCATAAGTTAACGAAAATGTTCATTTGCTCCAGATGATGTTTGACATGAACATTCGAAAGGGATAATATAACCCTCCATAAATATTGGTTTAATGTGTATCAATGGGAAATCTCCTCGAGCCTTTCGTTGATCAATGACAATCTCCACGGTTCGTGTGTAATGAGTTGTTACCATTAAAGCTTACTAATTGCATATTTAGAAAAAAGTGTGAAGGTGGCAGTGATGGCGAAGAGCGATTAAGGATTGTAGATTTTGTGAAGCCGCCAATCGGATGACACGTGAAAGAGATTCCATGATGCTTGAAATGAACACTCGAAAGGGATAATACAACCCTCCGCAAATCTTGGTTTAATTTGTATTAATGACAGATCTCCTCCAACTTTCGGACATTAATGACAATTTTAACGGTTCCTGCAGGATGAGCTATTAGCATTAAATCTTAATAATTGCATATCTAGAAAGAAGTGTGAAGGTGGCGGGGATGGTGAAGAGCGATTGAGCATTGGACATTTCATGAACCCGCCAACCTGCAAAAGAGATTCCAAGAAATGGACAAGTATGGAAAGTGGTTGGTTGGGCTTCAAAACAAGGTCACAAGTTATACTCAGGAGATGTGAGGGCCCGATGGTCAAATTGTATGTCTCCAAACTTTTGACTGAAAAATGTGTAGCATGGAACAGGGCATGATGACGGACTTCAGTAGTCAATTTGTATATCGCGAAACTTTGGGTGTTGTTTGTAGGTCCTGAAACAATGGAAGCGCAATGTTGAGCAAGCCTGGTCGGGAACCGGCGGTGGAAATAGTGGCCAACTATGGAATGGGGAAGCGATTGGTCGGACTCGTGATATAAAAGAATGAGACATATTCAGAAAAATGACTAAGTAACCAGAAAGGGAAAGTAAAGAAGAAAAAGAAAGGGGAAATTGGTTGTCAATTTGTAGATCAGGGAAGTTCGGGTGTTGTTTGCAGGTGGTAGAACAATGGAAACGCAATGTTGAGCCTGCCTACCTGGGAACTCTTGATCCAAAAAGTTGTTGAATATGGAACGAGGAAGCGATCAGTGGGAATCGTGATATAAAGCATCAATGGAAATCTGAACACTGGAATTCACCAACCCACGCACGTAGACATTTTCCAAAAAATGACTAAGTAACCAGAAAGGGAAAGGGGAGGGAAAAAAGAAAGGGGAGGGAAATATTTGGAAGTAGGAATTGGTGTTAACAAAGCCCCATTGATGGTCTTAACAGTAACTATGAAGTGCATTAAACAGGTGAACGGGCTCTTCAATGAAAGGAATAGAGAAAGTGAGTCATGTTTATACTTTCCAGGATGTGTTTGCATAAGAGAAGCATCGAAAATCTACAGGAAAATAAATTTTGGGATGTTCAAGTAAAATTATTGTACTATCAACTTCACCATAAGTATAACAACGATGAATTTTAATTTCATTTTTTTGTGGTTGATATCATAGTTCCATTGGACTTCACATAGCATATATCCTTTTATTTCAAAATATTTTTGAAGATGAATTTTGGTAATTTCATCGATCAAGTAAAAGTGCTAAAATGAGATACATATTGCATTTTCTTCACAGAGATTACATTAAAAGGAAAAGAAGGTCTTGTATATTCTTTAATATCATAGAAAAAATACTAAGATCATAAATGTATCATCCATCCATAATTCATAAACCGGGCCCATGAGAACCTTGAACTACAACACGAAAGCACATGAACAAAAGTCTTCCAAACACAAGACAACACAAAACCAACAAAGATTGGGCATTGTATCCCAGCTTTAACCAAATCCCCAAATGGGCACCAAGAAATTTGTCGATTACTATATTACCATGAAGCAAGATCACTATGAACATTTGCTTCTGATAGTACTATGAACCAAGATCATGTTGACCTGACAATGTTCTAACATTACTAGTTCTGGAAAACAGTGTCAGCATTTGACTTAATGGAGTTCGAACAATGCCAAATTTGCAATATTATTGAAAATGCCTGATGGTTCCATTCAGAGGAGCAAGCCATTTTGACGGTTCAAAGGATGGACCTGATTTATTCACAGTTGGATACTTTGTATGGGGTTTGTCCTCATGCTTCTCATTCCTTGACTGAACAATCTTATGTGCTTCCAAATCAATTTTCCATGGCACTACAAAAATATATTCATATTCTCATTCGGTAGCATGGAAAGATACACATGAGATTGTTTCGTTTCCTGCCAATGCTTGATATGAAAAAAAAAATGGTTCATCCGATATGCAGTATGGCATTGTCCTCATTTAATTTAAATTTTCTATGGATATGAAAGTCATGTAGCATGTAGACATTGTTTGTCTTTTTTTGTAGGTACACTTCATATGGAAATTCTTCTAACCCAGGAAGCACATCTTGTAATAGAGGTTGTCTAATTGTACAATGTATGATTGTGCTGTCGACGATTTGAATGACAACATTGAGGCAATGTCTATATATGTAAGTGAATTTTTTACTGCATCGTAGACAATCAATTGTACCATCATTTATGAAATCAAAGGCAGAAGCAGGAGAGTTGCATTTTCACATATAGGATCGAAGGGGGTCAAGTACGCATTCATTGCAACCAAAAAACCCTCAACCTGCGCACGTGAGCATAGAATTTAATATATTGAACAATATAATATACAAATGTACAACAAAAAAGATGTAGAAAAATGGTCAAGGCAATTTTTATGAGCAAAGTGTGGATGGAATTGTAGATGTATATGCACAACAGTTGTTGAGCTAGTTAGTTTCTTGAGATCCTATACTATGTCTGTTCGCAATTATGTTACAAATGTTGTTTGGTTTGTGTGAAAGATCCTTTCTTTAACATCTCTTTTCTTTGTTATATTTTTGAAGAGCATAAGTGGAAATTTCCATTTATGCAATTGTTGTTCCATTGAGGAAAACAAATTTGAATAAGTGTCGAACAATTGTAGCTGCAACATGGAACAGTGTAATATTTGTGTAACATAACTGAGATATATGAACATGTGAAATTAAAGGACAAAATTGGATATGGAGAATGGTACCATTTCCTTATCGTTGTCTGACTCTCCATCTTTTATCTGGAGAATGTGTTGTGAGCCAAGTTTTCTCGCGAGTGTGACAGCTGCACCAATGGTTTTGATTGGGTAAGTGTTGTTTTTATGTTCAAGTTGGTTGATTGTTGTGTCTGGTACGAAAAGATATTTTGAACAAATTGAGGGAATTGATTCCACAATACTTGTTTCGTTGAGAAATATAATCCGATCACAATCACCATGTTCATATATTGTTTTCAGCAAAATATTAAAATTTATAATGGATATCTCATTACCTGGAAGACCTTTTTTTCATGTTTATGGACAAGTTGTGTAGGGATAGTCAGTGTGATTGTCATCATGGCTTTGTTGTTTGTCATGTCAGCATGCACAATGCATCTAGTTTTCTTTGCCTTGTCCAAGTAGGTGTTATACACGACCATTATGTCCCCGGCGAACACTTTTCAAGTTCGGTGATTGTTCAAGCCTTCTATCGATAGTATATTGGGTGTTATAAGTTTTGACCTGGTGACATTTTTTGAACAGAAAAAGTAATGTGAATGGTAGTCTGCATTATTTTTTTGTTTTCTTTTTTTTTTCCATAAAAGTACAAGTAGACGCACAACTTGGATGAAGTATGCAGGTCAGAGTTTTGTAACCAGACCTCTTAGTCTGCAGAACTTTCACTATGTTAGGTGTTTCACTTGTGCTCGTCGATACTTCCTATGAACTGCAAAGTATGTTTTGCAGATGACATCAACATATTTATCATGGCATATATGAATAAATAGCTCAGGATATTTGTTTGGTATACATATCAAGAGCACAATGTATGAATATTTACCTTTGGCCTTATTGTTTTGTTGATGTTTGCGATGATTGATTGCTCGTGCACATGTCACTAGTCCAACTTTTTCTGATGCAAGCATGTGAACATGAACATCAAAAGGAATAAATAAGCATATGCATTGTATATTGTCCATAATAGTTCTGAATTTCACATACAGGCTCGAAGGAGATGGAATATGAAATATGGTGTCAAGGGATACTCAGTAAAAATGATGATCCGACGGTCAAATTGGATGCCTCAAAAATTTTGACTGCAAAAATGTGTAACAGAGAATAGGGCATGATGGGGGATTCTGGCAGCCAATCTGTATATTGCAGAACCCCTGAAGCTAGAGGCCCAATTTTGAGTCTGTCGACCCGGGAACCCGCGATCGAAAAAGTGGCTAAGTATGGAATGAGGAAGTTGTCGGTCGGACTCATGATAAAGAAGCATGAGTATAAATGTGAACTCGTGATTCTGCCAACCCATGCACCTAGATATTTTTGGAAAAATGACTAAGCAAAGCAACCAGAAATCGAAAGTAGAGGGGAAAAAGAAAGGGGAATTCGGTTAAGTATAGAAGAGGGAAAAAATAGGGATAATAGAGAGTGGGAAAATAGAAATGGGGAGGGAAATTTTCGGAAGAGGGAAGTCTCAACAAAGGCCCATTGTTGCCAAATCATCATTTTCTAGTCCAATATTTTATGCACCTACTCGTTTTGTGTGTTTGATTTACTATCACAATTGGTATATCTTTTCAAAGATTGTACTTCAGATTCTTCTGTTATGTCATATAAGATTTCATCCTCTTGTCCAACTAATTTGTTTCTTTCAATGTAGCAATGCAGAAAATACAATGGACATGAAGGTAAGTTGGTATGTAGAAAGACATGTAAAAAAATAAATACAGTTCTATTTATTTCAATGTAGCAGCACAGAGAATACAATTGACATGAAGATAAGTTATTATGTAGAAAGATACGTAGTATCTACATACAAAAAATTAGGTGCAAAGCGGTAGAACAAATATACATACAATAAATGAAATACAAAACAATGGAATATGAAATAAGAGTAGAAGCATGCACCTTTGTATCTCCTCCTCTACATTTGTGGTAAAGAGTCCTTTGTCTTCTCTAGTTATTCTATTTGTTTCAATGTGATGCACAAAATACAATGAACATGAATGTAAGCTGGTATGTAAGGGAAAACAACTAATATGTACATACAGTAAATGAGAATCAAAGGAATAGAATAAAAGAGAGTTAGAAGCATGAACCTTTGTTTTTCTTGATCCATGGTTGTGATTATATAGAATTTTTCCTAGCCAAAATATATTACAAGACAGAAAATATTAAGAAGTTGGATGGTCGTAGTTGAATGATTTGGCTTTGTGCAACAAAGTATCCAGATATTATTTGAGACATGGAAATATAATTTTGTAATATCGTTGATGTATATTTCATAATTCAAGTACAAGACAAATTGTATCGTGGTCAGACTAGTCTGTGTATAAGATAAAGAGGTTGTATTTTGATATGGGAATATTTCACCATATATGGTCAATAAGTGTGTTTTGTACATGTCTTATCTTAACCAAAAGAAAGCGAACATTGTAAATGAACATGTAGTTTTCCAATTGTTTTGTTATGGCACTATTTTGTAGCATGTCAACACTGAAGTATCGTAGAATGATAATTCTTTCATTCATATGTAAATGGTGTAATTCATTTGAAAAAACATTCATTATGTTAGCAATGTTGCATGCGAAGCGGCATAGAGATTGAATATTGCAATTTGCAATCCACGGAAAACTACTCTTTCTAGCACCATCTTAGCATATTTTTCTTCTACAAGAACATTTTGCAAAGGCATGTAGGTATGGTTAAGAGTTTGGAGAAAAATTTAAGACCAGGAGGGAAAGATATGCTAATTTTGTGCAATTTTGTTGCAGCCTGGGCATCGTTGCACCATACCTAGCCCTTCTACGCCTACTTGCAATTTTATTCTACAAGAACATCTTGCAAAGGCAACAAGCTTGACATCATATTTTTCATGCGAAAGACACGGGTTCAATTCTCGTACGGGATAGGCAGGTACCCATTCCCGGGCAAGCTGGGAATATCATCGAGGGCAAGGTGATCTAAAAATGAAGAAGACTTGTAATCTTGAAAATATTTGCAAGTTAAATTTTATGTCTTAAAAGAAAATGGATCAACTTTGCAACACATTATCAATAGGATTTACTCATTTAAGATGCATATAAACAGCATCATAATCAATGAACATATAACACTTAACACAGTAAATGATAAAGGAGTTCACCCCTTTCTTCGGCTACATCTCCTAGTCCAGCTTCCAATGGATCATTAGTATTATTTTCTTAAAGTGATCAAAAACGTGCTTTACAATGCTCAAAATTACCAACAGACTTCTGCAATGGCTTCAGAGCGTCCAAAAACCCCTAGATGGGCTTTTTCGGCACCTCATTTGGCCAAAAAAAGAAGAAATTAGGCTTCCTGGAAGTCTCCCCTTCAAGCTTGTTGTCTTTGCATCTACAAATTGCACCCTTGTACATTCAACCTAGCACACACGCTATTTAAAGCGTAAAAACCTGAAACCGGGCGCAACCGCACCACCGATCCAAACTGTCGAACCGTTTGCACGCTGGCCCTAACCACCAAGGCCCGTGGGCACCTGGCAGTCATACGACCGCGCCAACATATAACAACAGGGCTAATGGTTATAACCGTTGGAACCACATATTAAAACCCATGCGCATGGATACGGTGGTCACATGGTAAAACCGCACGCACATAAAACCAGCGGTTACAATATATGGTTTGCAATATAAATATGGTATGTCGTAGCACTGGTCGCATATAACAATACACATGACCATGGGTCGGGGCTTAGCCCCGGCCCGGTCCACGCCCACATATATAATACAATGACTTTATATATAATGTTTAACACATAGCTATCAAGGAACAAATATGGGCGTGCTGGTTGGGTGGCCTTTCCCAAAGCTTTGGCCTTGCCCCGGAGGTCACGGGGTCGACTCCGGCTGAGTGCAAAGTTTTAACCAACACATAAGTGACATGTGGCGGCTTGTGATTGGGCCACATGTCACATCCCCATTCACTGCCAACTATCTTCCACATCAGCGTATGGTCTTCCACGTCATCCATACGGTCTGCCACGTCATCTGTACAGACTGTACAGTCAGCACCCCTTTTTTTTGCCTATTTGCCATTTTGAACAGAACACGATAACTCTCACTCTCGACGTCCGTTTGAACCCAAACGAGTTGCGTTGGGTTCACAACAAAGAGACCTATGCTCTCGTTCGATTTGAATCAATTCCAAGCAATTTCAATTTTTGAGCAAAATTTGATCCCCTGATCACACCTCCCCATTGGAAAGCTTTTGGACCTCCAAAAGACTATATTCAGTCTATGTGAAGATGAG